>JAODAL010002646.1:137500-191097 GCA_025379985.1 Phyllomedusa bahiana
AGTTCTTTATCCTAATATAAGTACAGGCTGCACAAAATACAAGGTACTATTTCACCAAAAACTGGTAAAAAAAAAAGCCATTTCAATACAGATTCAAAGCAGTCTGGACTACACAATATACACTCTCCTTTCAAAAGCCTGCCTGCCTGTGTTCGCCCGCACCCCCACCCCACTCTCCGCGGCTGTACAGCGCTAGATGCTTCTTTCAAAGTCTCAGCCTAACTAAAAACTGAAATTCTCTAATCTACCTATGTTCTAATGTTCACAGCTAAAAGCATAGTTGTCTGTGTGAACAAAGAGAACTGTTTCGCTGAGCTGTATTCAGGAGAAAGCTGACACACGTCTTGCTCTTATAAGACACAGACACACATTGATGATGAACAGGAAGGGCTGTTCTATGTAAAACGAGGTCATGTGATTTTTCCAGCCAATCACAACCATACACATCACAGTCATGACGTCACACTCCCTGCTCAACCTGCTCTATTCTCTAAGCTGATTTGCTGGCCGCCAAAATGACAGGAAGCGCCGAAAATGGCGCGATATTAATAGATTATGCGCAGATTCTCAGCTAAATTATCGCGTGATCGGAAGATTCTGATCAACCTAAAAACCGTGCCGATTTCAACTTTGTCGATTATAATCGCTCAACACTACTAAAGAAGCATTTATGCTATCTACAATACATGAAAAAATACAGGAAATGTATTTGTATACAGGAAATACACATTGATCCAAACCCACACAGATTCTGATTTATGGTGCTACTCTTATCAGCAGAACCCTTTTATTAAGCAAGACACTGAACCACAACCCAGGATATATGTGATTGTATAACATAGAAGAGAAAACCCTCCATAGAAAACATAGGATTTTACAATACCCCATTATTAAAAGCCTATCCTCTGAGTAGATTGGTGTTGGGGAGGCCTTTGGCACCACCACTAATCCACTGTTTTAAAGGTCTTACTTACCTGCATGCCATGCATTTGTAGCAGCTGTGTAGGGCATTGCAGAATTGTCCCATTTAATAGAACAGGGCTACAATACATTGTGCAGTGGCTACTAAATGTACAGCATGCAGCTGTACAGGGTGATGCAAAAATAAGTTAGCTTCCCACTAATCTGATATTGATTGCCTTGACATTGGGATCTCAAAAAAAAGTTGTTTTCACATCTCAGATTTTTATAGCACATTGACAGGATATGCCATAAATGTGTGATAGGTGCAGATCCTACCTCTCGAACATTCTCCTATTTTGAGGAAAGGCCCCCAAACTTCTCTGTGCAGAATGGAGCAGTGAACATGCATGCTCGGTACGCTCTTTTCTGTTCAATGGGAGTTCTGAGCACAGCCAAGCAGTATCGGACTGGGAGACCTGGGGCTCACCAGTAGAGTTGATTCTTGGGGCCCACCCTTGGAGTCGATTCTTGGCGCCCACCCTACAGCGTATGTTGGTAGCTGTATGTTGAGTTACTTTGAGGGCACACCAAATTTACACTGTTATACAAATTATACACTGACTACTTTACATTGTATCAAGTATCATATCTTCAGTGTTGTCCCATGAAAAGATATAATACAATATTTACAAAAATGTGAGGGGTGTACTTAGTTTTGTGAGATATTGTACATGCCTCTTGCATTCTGACCCTTTTCCTCTGTCTTTTACCCTGAAAAGCAGCCCAGGGACCCACCATGCCCGAGTGCCCACCAAGGGTTTCCTCTGCTCCCCTCTGGTCCAGTCTGAGCTTGCAGCCGAGGGACAAGCTGAACTCAGAACTACCATTGAAATGAACAGAGTGCGGAGCATGCATGGCCATGTCACAGTTCTGTACAGAGACTTCTAGGGGCCTGTTCTCAAGATAGATACAGGTCCCAGACGTGGGACTTGCAGCTCAGACATTTATGGCATATTTTATCAATATGCTGTATATATCTGATATGGGAAAACCCTTTTAAGTCTTGTAAATTAAGCTCATGTATCAGCAGAACATGCATAGGCAGCAGAAAGCCACAGCTGAGCAGGACAGCTCTCATATGGTTTCTACGTTGCTACACAAGAAATGTATTTGTAAAGAGGGCAGTGCAAGCGCACCTTAGTTTTTTTTAACCACCTTGTGCCTCATGACTAGTGAACTTTAAGCAGACTAAAAGCAAAGCTGTTTCTTCAAGGCAGGTCACCATTAGTCACTCCCTAACACTGCAAATGTGTGAGTGGTAAATATACTGGAAGCTTCCATATTCTCAAAAGCCATTGGTTGCCTGGAGTTTATGTACATAGCCTATAGTTCTGGCATCAGATAATTCCGGATTGCTGGAAAGAACAAATAAAGTGTGTCATTCCATCACATGCTCCGACCTCACCAACTGAAAGATAAACACAGCTGTCTACCTGTTGTCCTATACTATTATTATACATAGTGATCACGTTTACATAGAAAGATATTTTACTTGACTATTTACATATATTGTTAACTGACTGCCCAATAACAGACTCCGTTTGTGCCCATAACCTATAGAATCAGGTTTGATGGCCTATTTCTCAGAAACAGCGGCACTCCTGAGGCTGTCTGGCATTGCACCTTATCCCCATTCAAGTGAATGTAGCTGCGCTGTAATGGAAATGAAGCTGACTATGAAAAGAAAGCAAAACACTCTAGCATTACAATATTGTCTGTACCAAAAAAGTTTTTGCATCACTGACCTTCACGGGCCCAGTTATGTTGATTGCTTTCATTCTTTTTTATATGGTAAAAATGACAAAAGGGTATGTGTCTGTATATATATACACAGGACTATATTTCTATTCATTTTTCAACTCATTTGATAAATAAAAGTATGAGTTTTCAGGGAAAACAAAAAATTGTCTGGGTGAGTGTGTGTGTTGTGTAATATATATATATATTTATATAAATGTATATTATATATAATATATATTTATAAAATATATATATATATACACACACATATATATATTATATATAACATATATATTATATACACATTATATATATATATATATATATAATGTGTATATTTATATATCACACACATATATATATAAAATTATACTGTAACACGTCACCCCCGTCATGCTCATTTACATTTGTGCTGCATGTTGAATGTGCACAATGTGTGACATTCACTGTCTGGCTTCCCCATCCCTTCCTTCTCGCTGGAGCATGTGCTAGTTGTCATTGATTTAAAGCGCCACCCAATCGTCCCTGGAACCAACAACCTGTCACCTTAGTTTTTGTTTTTTTAACTTTTACTTCGCCCTTTCTCTTGTGCCAGTTTGTTGGTGCACTTCATTGTGTTTTCAGGCAGAGACTTGCAAGCAACTATTTGTGCTCCTGTGCCTCAGTCCTATGTTATTTGGGTTTTCTGGAACTTACAACGTGCACCCACTGAATTGATAAATCCCATTGAGTGCTGCCCTAGTAAATTATGCAGAATAACAAATGATTTAACACCAGCTGGCGTAAGCGTCTGCGTGTGATCGTCCACTTCGCCGCTTGTCCTTTCTGTGCCCCTTCTGCATGCCAGCTGTCACCACAAGTCAACACATCAGGTATAGAAAGCTGGGAGTTCCCTTTGACTCTGTCCCTTGGCGTGGCCCTACGCCAAAACTCATGGCTGACATAGAGCCTCCACTACCTGCCTGTATACGAATATATTTTATATACACTTGGAGACTTGAACATGCTATCACTTGTACAATACACTGCAATACTCCTTAAGTTGTCTCCTGTTAATTGTTAAATGATGGGGCTTTGATTTATTCCAGAAGGTCACCTAATCTCCTGGGCTCGGCACAGAGCTCTTTCCTGTGTGTGTAGATATACCGAACTATGGAGCTTTCACTCATCAAACAGATGACATAGGACTGCAGGAGGTCTACAAAAAAGGTAATGAAAGTGAAGTTCAAAAATCCCAAACTATGAGAGAAAAATTACTTAGGAATATTCTTTTTTCCTCTGGACATCCCTTTAACCCGAGCTCTGGGCATTTGTACCCCAGCCGGTCTTGCCCCTCTTCTTATCACTAGAGATGTAATCATTCAAGATTGTATCTGTGTTGTGTGCTTTGTTCCACGTTTCCGTATCTGTATTTCTTCTGCTTAACTTTACTAATTTTTTTTACATCAAATTACTTTGCTATGCCTAATGTAAATGTCTTGGAGAATTCAGCTGTGAAGCCTGCAGAATTTAGTCATGAACTGTAATATCAGATTAGTGGAAAATAAGAAAAGCAATGCATTTGGTAAGTTACTAACAAATGTCTGTTTCTCTTTTTTTTCTTCCTCGTTTATACAATTCCACATCCTGTTTTCTACTTCCTATTATTGTTTGATAGAAGCATAACCAGGGTTTTAGTAACAGTGCATCACTTGTTCTGTTGTTTGAGATGGAAAGTATTCTTTACATGTATAAGTGGTTACCTTGGGTTACAAATTTGCAGGTATCAGGCAGCAATCTTCATTCATTCAGTTTCAGGCCCTGATAAGCAGTCTGCAACCTGTGCATAGTTTCAGGTTTTTGTGGGGTATCCTTCACAGTAATGCATGCTGCATGTGAGGTTTATGGGCAATATGTATGAGCGGGGCTGCGGCAGTTTTCTGGTGTACTTTGAGGAAAAGGGAGAGAGTAAAAACATATTAAAGAGTATTTCTTGGATTACTAAATAGTGTGTAGATAAAAGTGTGGAAATAGGTTTGTTTGGCATGGTGAAGGGCAAGAACTTGTAACAGACAAAACTTGTAATGGAGCAAGAAATAGATAAAAATAGATAAAAACTCCTAACATATGTGAATAAAACAAGTTCATGGTATGTGACAAAGTAGCCGATATTTATGTCAGGAGGCTTGGGAGATGCTTCCTTCAGGTTACTATAGAGACTTTCGTTGTAATGTTCGGCAGATAAATTAAAACAGGAGAAGGATAAGATTGAGGACAATCAAGACCTCACAATGTTTAGAATTTGATGAGTGTTCGTAACATGAAGGTTTTTGTATGTGCAATATGTAGTTATACATTGAGAGGGCTAAGAATTTCTGATAGTAACAGACAGTTCTGGTCAAAGAGCAATTAAATAGAGTTGAGAAAGGGACAGAGCTGGAAGAGGAAAAGTTCAAGTCAATGCCTGTCTATGTGTAGAAGGGTCGTAAAAGAGCTTGGGTAGAGGTTAAAGCTATACACCGAGAGGAGATAAGGAGATCAGGTTGTCTTTGGAGATGTTAAAGTCATCTACAATACATTAGTTATTTTAAAAATAGGAAGTGAGTAAGTCATTCATAAAAAAGTCAGCTACAAACTAGTATGTTAAGTCTGGGAGTTGGTAGACAACCACCAATCTCAGGGAGAAGGGACAAAAGAGTTTCATGATGTAGACTTCACAGAAAGGGAATGCAAGAAAGGGTACCAGGGGAATTCGGGGAAAGGAGTATGCCAACTCCTCCACCGTGACTGTTTGGAGTTATGAAAAAAGCATAGACAACCAAAAGTTAGACAAACAGGGAAAGTGGTGTCAGACTAAAGTCATATTTCAGTGGATTAACTTCTTAACGACCGCCCACCGTCTTTTGACGTTGGCTGGTGTGGGTCGTTCGTCTGCAGAAACGTCTTTTGGCGTCGCTGCAGACATCGGAGTTTGCAGCGCCCGGCGCCGCAGCAGTGCTGAGAATGGGTCTGTACTACCCAGCCTTGTTCCCAGTACAGCTCCTGCAAGCACCGGGGCGCGGGGGAAACCTCCGCTCCCTGATGCTATAACCCTTTGATTGCCGCGTTTCGTCACCGCAGCGCAATCAAAGGGTTTCCCTGCTCTGTTGGGTGATCGGGACTTCCGGTGACCCGACAGAGCCCGGGGAATGGCTGCACAGTCAGCACTGGGAACCTAGAGTAGCCCCAGGGCTGTCTGTGTAGCAAGCCAGTGATCAGGGCAGACTGTGCGCTGCTTTGATCACTGAATATGCTAATACATTACTAAGTGTAAAAAAAAAAAAAGTAATACAGCTCTCCCTTCATGGGATGTAAAAAAACATAAAAAAAGTGTAAAAATAAACAATAAAATAAAAATAAATATTTAATAAAAAATAATTGTGCATACATTACACACACAAAAAAAACTACACATATTAGGTATCCACACAACCATAATAACCTATAGAATTAATATAACAAGTTATTAAGTGTGAATTGTGTATGGTGTAAAAAAAAAAAAATTAAATTGAAAAAAAATTCTGCAATTATTTATAAGTGAACTTAAACTATTCCCCCATAAAATACAACTTGTCTTGAATAAAACGAGGCCTCATACAACTGCGTCATTGAAAAAATAAAAAAGTTACAACTGTTGAAAAGCAAGGAGGAAAAACTAAAAAAAAATGTTCTGGTCATTAACTACTTTTCAGGCCGGGGGCTTAAGGGGTTAAGAGAAAGAAAAAAGTTGCGCATGATGTTTTGCACTGATAAGTTCCAGAAGGCATAGCAAATGTTGACTAAATTTACATTGTTACATTGACAGATGTCCATCCAATTCAGCCTATTATTATTATTTATTTTAGAGTGCCATTAATATGATGGTGCTGTAGAAGCCAAGGGGTTCAGGTACATAATCTAAAACAAATACAATGCATATATTTTAGTATTGCTTGACACACCTGAATAGTATGCTATATTGTGATATACTCACATAATATGAAGAAATGCTCACCTACTTTTCTGTGCTAGTCTTTGCTTTTTCTTTTGTGAGTCCCGGCTGTGTTTTCCTCCAATCCGAGCACCGCCGGCCCAGCGGTTACCACGCCAATTCCACACAGGATATCCGGATGCTTACTCACTATGAGGCTTGCACCGCAACAGATTCCAGGCTCCGGTATGGGTAATCACACAGCTTTATTGTAAGAAATTTTAAATAACAGCATTGCACAGACGATTGTCACAGCATACTATCCTGCAGCTGACTGACGCGTTTCGAGTTTAGCACTCTTGTTCACAGTAAATGTTTCCATGTTTAGCTGCTACATTTAAAACAAATCTAAAACCAATAAACTGCAGCTTTTAGATCACATGATTAATCAACGTATTCCGTTTAAAGGGGACCACACAAGAAAAATATATGCGGGATATCGGTAACATATGCCATTTAGAGGGGAACCCATATTTGTTTGTTGAGATATCAAAGGGGATTTTAATATATATAAAACAGGTCTGTCCTATAATTCAGATCTTGTGGTGTTCTTGTGCCTAGCCTGAGTATCCAGTAGGCCTCTCTTAATCTCAATTTTTTACCCCAATCTCCACCTATCTCTGAGCGTAAAACCTGTTCTATCGCATAATATCTTAGGCTAGTTGTATTCTAAAAAATGTCTGGCTGCTCCTGACATTGATCCCTGTCTTTTCTCAACACTTGTTATGTGTTCCATTATGCGGGTCTTCACTTTACGTATAGTGCTGCCAATGTATTTTTTTTGGCATGTTATGGACTCAATAACGTATACCACATGATGTGTATTGCAATTCATAAAGTGTTTTATCTCAAATTGCTCCGACATTTTGCCATCTTTGAATACATTCGTTTTAATACTCAAGTTACAGACATTACATCTGTTACCACCAGACATAAAAAAACCTTTTGAGCTAACCAAGTTCTTCTTGATACTCCGTTTTAAAGGTTCTGGGTGAAATTTAAAATTCCCTATAGTTGATTTTTTCTTGGGATCATACACTCCATCTTTTAATATTTCAGCCAGGGTCTCATCTTGCCGCAAGATATTGACAATTTTGTAAAATATAGATTTAATTTCTCTGAAATTGCTACTAAATTTGGTGGTGAATGCTATCCTTTTATTATTAAACTTCTTTTTCTCTTCCAAACCTATATTTTCTAAAAGCTGTTTGTTCTTCCTTTTTATTTTTAGTTTGGCTGTCTTATCCTTCCTAGTGTATCCCTCTCTTTCCCGTCTCTGATCTATAATCTCAACTGACTTTTCAAAATCAAAGTACAAAGTCTACGAGCTCTTACATACTCGCCATACGGTATAGCCTTGATGGTATTTGTAGAGTGACAGCTATTCTCTCCAAAAAGAGTTGCCAGAATTTGGTTTCCGGTACAAGGTAGTTGCTATCCTTCTACTTCACTATCCCCCCTTAGAGGATGTCCAAAAAGGGAAAACTCATTTTTTTTCCATACCCTTTTGGAAAAGCAAAAATTTTTAAAGGGTTTTTATTGAGATATTAAAAAAAAGGTTTATGAGCGCTCATCGCGCCCCAAATGATCAGGGGGGTCCCTCGATGGGAGGCCCATAACCCAAAATATAAATTTTACATAAGGGGATTGGGGATGGGTAAAGACAGGGGGCCCCAAACCCTGCCATCGGTTGGGAAAATTTTCCATTTTTACTGCAGTTTTTTGGTTTTAGATTTTTTTTAAATGTAGCAGCTAAAAAATTTGGAAAAAAATTTTCTGTTTTAAAAAGAGTGCTAAAAATCCGGGAAAAGCGTCAGTCACGCAGGATATAAAGCTGTGCCCCCGTCAGTGCAATTTCTGTTATTTTTAAAAATTTTTTCAATAAAGCTGTGTGACTTTCCCCTACGGGCCTGGAAACGTTGCGGTTTCAAGCCTCGTAGTGAGTAAGGGATCCGGGGAAACCTGTGGGGATTTTATGTTAAATTTGGGGCTCAGAAAAAATAAAATCCAAAAATTTTTAAGTTTATACCCCACACAAAAATTCCCTAATCTTTTTTTTCAAAACTTTATTTTCCCTAAATTCTTTAAACATCCCCAAAAAAAAATTTTATGTAGGTTTTAGGCCCAAAACTCCCTTTCCCCAAAAAAAGTTTTCGGTTCCCATAGGGGCCTTCATCAAAAAGTTTTCCCCCACTGATTAATTAAATCTTTATTGAGGCTCAGGGAATCCTTTTGGTAAAGTGGGTTTAAAATTTCCCCATGGGTTTAGAGGGGTGTGGAGAATTTTGTGCAACAATTTTTTTTTTTAACATAGGTCCCGTTTGGGTTTTCTAAATTTTTAAAAATTAAATTTTAAAATTTTTTTTAATTTTTTAAATAATTTTTTGGAAGAATATTTTAATTTTTTTTGGGGATAAATTTTATATTTGTATATTAATTTTAGGGTGTTTTTCAAAATTTTTTTAATTTTTTTATTTGAAAAATTATATAAAAAAATTTTTGTATTATTTTTCTGGTGTAAATTGGGGAAATATTTGGGCATTTTTTTTCCCCAAACCCAAAACTAGCTCCACTTTGACTCCCCAGGCTCTGGGGGACCCCAAATTTAGGGTAGGGCTGCCTGTCCGAGGCCCGTAAAAGGGGCCCCGTTTTTTTCCAAAAAACCCCAAACATTTGATGCGTCTAAAAGTTCGAAAGTGGGGGCAAAAGCCCCCCATAAAGCCCCCCGAAAAAAACCCTTATTTAGGGGCATTAAAAAGTTCCCATCTGTCAAAATGCCCCCAAATAAAGTTCATTTTGAAGCCCGCTGCCACTTTGGTGTAAATTTTTTCGCTAGAAAAGTGCGAAAAACCCTTTCATACAGGGCTCCCAACCCACCACCAAATGATACAGAAGGAGAGTAGATCCCGCCCCTGAGAGCTTACCCCCTCTATAATGGAAAAAAGGGGGAAAAAGAAGGTAAAGGGGTTTGGGGATATTTTTATAATGGGTATGGCGGGGGGGGGGGAAAGGTTTTTTTTTGTAAATTTTTTAGGGGTATTTCCCGAAAAGATAGGTTTCAGGGGGTTTGACCCCTAGTAAAGGGGGTGGAGAGGGCTGTTGTTTCTGTGGAAAAGAGGGTTTCAAAATATGGGGGTGCAAGGAAAAAAACCTTTTTGGTTTGGTAATTTCAAAAAGGTATTTAAATTTTTATTTTTTTCAGGGGTGCCAATTTTTTGCGGCCAAAAAGAAAAAAAAAAACAGAGATGGGTTTAGTAATTTATAAAAAACCCAAAAACTTTTTGTTCACAGTGGGAAGAAAAGGGGTTTTCGCAGTGGGGCCAAAATGCGGTCTTTTCTTTTGGGGAAACACAACTCTTTTTCAAGCATTTATAAATCTATATCAATGGGGATGATGGGAGTTGTAGTTTTCCCCAAAATGGAGGGCCCAAAAAATTTTCAATAATGGTTTAAACGAAAATTTTAAAGAAAATGGGAAAAGGCATTGAGATGTTTCATGGGGGACAGAAGAGTTGGGGCCCTATGGGGATAGAATAAATGGTGATTTTATTATGTAAAAAAAAAATATAAAGAAAAAAAGTTTCCAAAATTGGTGTTGCTACATCCAAAATTGTTTTCTTTTAGTTTATCTTCCTTCTAGTAAACGCATCCCTGGTACCTGAAGGAGGACCTATCACCTTTAGAGAACCCTACAAAGTAATAGAAGATCTAAAACATAAACACTCCGTCAAATTTGGCTTTTCCCCCGCATTATGGATCACTGTTTAAGCTAAAGTAAACTTCTTGTTCTGAGCTGGGAGAGTCCAATTTCAAGGGGGAAAATTGGTTTAAAAACCCGTAAACCCTTTTGTCACTAGGGAAACTTTTTTGCTTGGGCCTTTTTATTTCTGGGTGTTTTTACTCAACGTCAGTGTAAATTAAAAAATTGGGGTTTGGGGGGTGTTATGGGGGAGAAGTGGAGGCTACAAGAAGCTGCAGTGTATGTACAGTGAGAGACTCAGGTTAACCCTGTATGAGAAGTTATGTCATCAGCTTCCCCTTCACAGTTGGCATCTCCCACAGAAAGAATCTTAGAAAGATTGTGATCTCTGACTTATAAAGTGAAAGTAAAACCTTGTAATACTGAGGGAAATCCTCTGATATCCTAATGACATGTATTTGAGAAAAGTTTTTGTTATAATTGTATCTACTATAAATTTCCGTGCGTTTGTGTGATAGTGATAGGTACTCTTTAAGGATTAAACAATGGTGCTGCACAGTGTTTGGTTGGTTAACCCTAACCCTTGATGAATTTCTGAGTTTCTGACTGGTTGTCATGGCAGCCAGGGACCTGTTGAAGACCTCCATGGCTGCCATCTTACTACTCCTTTTACACTCTGTCATAGATATGGTATAATAGAAGTGTCATGCAGTATATTACTATTGCATAACAGTGTACAAGCAATCACACCACCTAGTGTTGAAATATCTTAGGGGGACTTAAAGTACACATAAAAAAACTACTTTTAAATATATTAGAATAAAAAGTTCACAACACCTACCTTTTACCATTTTAAAAATCAAATAAGTAAAGAAGTTGAACACAATTAGTATCACCACACCTGCAAAGGTCCGGTCTATTAAAATATAACATTAATTTTCCTCTACAGTGAACACCGTAGAAAAAAATACCCAACACCAAAACTGCATTTTTTTTTTCTTTTTGCAACCCCAAAAAATTGGGATAAAAAGTGATTAAAAACTTAAATGTATCTGACACCAATAAAACTACACTTTAGTCCACAAAAATGACTCCTACTCAGGTCCATATGTGAACAAATAATATCAAAGCAAAGTTAAACCATAAAATTATAAAAAAAAAATTTAAAAGTACTAAATCATAAACTCTAAAGTTTATTATAATCGGAATCGTACCAACACAGAAAATCGTAAACCATACCACTAAAAAGTACATCTTGTCCCACAAAAAGTGTTGCAGTGTTGAGTAAACATCCACAATAAAATTTATTGTTTTGGATTTTTCTGCAAATTACCTGGATCAACAGCAAAAACTGCAACTGTGGGATTTAAAACTATTGAATGTTTTTTATGCATAATCAATCTGGTGTGGATTCTGTCATTGATTGACTGTTTCAGTTTTACTGATAAAATTTTATGCAGTAAATACATCTTGTTTGAATTTACCCTTTTAGGATACACACAGATGACGAGTACAATTTTCATTGATTCTACAGTTAAAACCCATGTTGGACAAAGCAGTTTTCAATGAGTATTTCATGTGGATTTGGGTTAAGTTTTAATAACCAACAAACGAAAATATGCGCTGTATGAACTACAGCGCATATTTTATATTTCAGTCAATGAAGATGATTTACTTTCAGTTTTCGTGAAAAAAAAGGCATCGGGGATATCATGTATGAGGTGCCGATGTATAACTCCATCTACATTCTAGTATACACTATCCAATAATCCTATCTGCAGACAATGCCTCAAGCATCTTCAGACTATGCTCAACCTCTATAGCTAACAGGATTTTGAAGAGACCACCTTTGAGGATCCTTGTGCATGGGATGGAAATGCAGTGGTTTGTCCGCAGAAGAAAATCTTCGGCAAGAAATATTACATAATCAACTCCTAAAACTGCATAAAGAAATTCACACGTTCAACATTAAAAAAAAAAATAAAAAAAAAATCAATGCATTCAATATTGTTGATTTTGCTGTGAATCTGCAGCGTTTCTGCAGCAAAGTCTACACTACTAAACTTTTATTGTAGATTTGTCTTGGATTTTGACTTCCTCATTTAAACTTAATCCGTCAGGAAAATGTGTGACAAATCTGCAGTATATCCATAAGAGGAATTAATGTACTGTGGATTTAACCTCTTACCAACACAGGAGATATGGGTATGGTACTGGTAAAGGTCTATGTATCGGGATTACTCAGTAATCCCACTACATAGAAGGCAAGTGTCAGCTAATTGCAGTTGACACCCACCGATAACAGCAGGGAACGGAGTCGGCTCCATTTCCTTCTGTTTAACCCTTCAGAGTTTGCGGCAATCGCGGTGCCATGCACCGTTTTGTCACTCTGATCGGCATCCCTGCGGGAAGATTGTAGGGGTGCCGTCACATTGACAGGAGTACAGAATCTAGCGCCACCATGTATGCGTTTCTAACACTATCTGCTCCAGGCAAGGAGTACCAGGACCGGCATCATTGAACATCCTTCTGCAATGTTTATAAAATGCAAAAGGGTGTACTAACGATTGCGTCTCCTAGTGCTCAAAAACCCTAGGGCAGTGTTTCTCAACTCAAGTCCTCAAGGCACACCAACAGGTCATGTTTTCAGGATCTCCCACAGAATGCACTGACAATAATGATATCACCTGTGCAATACTGAGGAAATCCTGAAAACAGGACCTGTTGGTGGCGTGAGGACTGGAGTTGAGAAACACTGCCCTAGGGGGACTCAAAGTTAAAGCAAAAAAAAAATGTTTAAAAGCATAAAATAAATAAAAAACAGTTCACATCACTCCCTTTTGCAAATAAAAAACCAACAATAAAGTTACACATAATTGGTATTGCTGCATCCGATCTATCAAAATATAACACAATTTATCCTGTGTGCAGAACACTGTAGAAGGAAAAATTCCAAACGGCAAACTTGTGGATTTTTGATTATTTCACATAATTTCTCAACCACTTTGCCGCTACTGTAATACACTACAGATTTTTAACATGCATATATCATTTGGAAAATTCACAACATATATATTCCTTGTACAGCAACCTTTCTAGAACATGACATTCTAGTATGTCCTGGCATGCTATCGGCAGCTCTGAAGTAAGCACTACCAACATACTTTAAGTTTAAGCTCGCACAACAGATTTTAATGTGGAATTTGACACGGATTCAATGGTAAAATCCACATGGTGAAAAAGAAACAATGGACATGTCCTTTCTTTGAAGCGGCTATTCTTCGGACTCGCTTCAAGCAGGTTGGCCCCACAAAAATGGGCTAACCTGCGTCCAAATCAGAAATGGTAGCTGTCTCTGCAAAATAAAAATCCTCAGCAGAAATCTTTAGTATCGCCTCGGATGTCTGCTTTGGATTAGGGTACGGCCCACGGCAGTTGTAAAATGATGGTCAGATTCTGTTTAAGAATCTGGACGGTATTTTATCGTCTTTTGAATGGATTTGGGGAACAGTTCTGTCCTTGGATTCGCCCCTTCCCCTTAACCATTGACTAGCACACCTTCTGTCCAAAACCGGGCGGGAGATGGTGCATGTTCCAAGCTTTTCGGAACACCAATGGTGTAAAAATCTGTCCAGCTGAAAATCCATTCAGTGTTGACTACTGGGCGGATTTTCTATTAAAGTCTACGGGGATTGTTGCTTGTCGGGTTTCAGAAGGTGTCCAAACCTGCAAACCGTCTTAAAATCTGACGATAAAACCATGCCGTGTAGACGGACCCTTAGGCTATGTCTCCAATACACACATTTTCAGTCGGTTTTTTTTAGCGTTTGTCGTTTTCTAAAACTGCTGAAAAAAAGACTGAAAATGGATCCCATAGACTTTAACAGTAAAAACATTCTGTAGTCTCAAAAGAACGTTTTTTTTCTGCTCGTTTTTGCTGCTGAAAAATTAACAGAATATTTACTATTGGAGTCTATGTAAAGCGCTGGATGTTTTATGCCGCTTTTTTTGCAGAACTCCACAGCAATTATAATACTGTGCATTTCTGAAAAAAATGCACCAGAGAAAAAAAAAATCGCAAAACACGCCCAAAAAGGTCGTTTTCTTTTTAGCTGTTTTTGACATGCACTGGACAAAAAAGCTCAGTTTTATGAATGGTTTTAAGATTTGGTTTTCAGTGAGTTTTTTGTCCCATTCCGTGTAGACCTAGCATTGCTCTGATGGGAAAAATGTGTGAAGGTACTCTAAGAAGCAAGACCTTTTCTGACTGATTTAGAAAATTGTCTAAAAAATGCCTAGTCTGGCTTCCCTTCACTTGTAACGCATCAGCATGTTCCAGCACTGTACACAGAATGTGTCAAGCCTTATCAACTTGTACTTTGGATTCCCTGATAATAGTGTTGACAAAAATATTGGCACTGCCGGGTAGCACTCAAAGGTGCAGCCATTCCTAGAGTACTTACACCATCAGAGACATATATCCTGAAAATCTGCCTAAAGATTTTGATTCAATACCCAGACCATAGCGCCATCTAATGTCAGTGTAGTACTACTGCAGTTCTTCTAAAACAGAAGGCTAAAGCCAGACTATGCTACCAGACATTCAGTGATTCCTCTTGAGCAGGCATCCTCAAACTGCGGCCCTCCAGCTGTTGGGAAACTACAACTCCCATTATGCATTTATATAATCTATAACAGTGGGCATGATGGGAGTTGTAGTTTCCCAACAGCTGGAGGGCCGCAGTTTGAGGATGCCTGCTCTAGAGTCTATGGCTGAACTGGACCAATGCAAAATTATCTGACGAAATTAATAGCTCGCAATAAGAGCACTGAAATGTCATCACTATGTGAAATCATTGTGGCTAAATAAGTACAACAATGTAAAAGTAATGCAAAATCCCAGGCCTTCATGATTCCAGTAGGGCCTCCTAACATCTATGAAGGTCATATTATTTCTCCATAGAACCTGGAGCCTGTAAATATGCCTACAGTGACAGCAGCCACCTGAAGAGAGTCTATTACCTGGCTCTGGTTGTATGTATTTGTTACTAGACCCAATGGGCAATATACAAAGCATCTTGTTTATTCAGGGGCAGATATACCACTGTTGCAATCTGGCATAAAACTGCACAGGGGCCATCAAGTAAGGGCCACTGTCACCTTCAGTTTCTTACTTTCTATTAGACTGCATATACATTTTATAGCTAACAAATACTGATGGATTCTTGGAGAGATATAAGAGGGTGCTCTGTAATGATAGACAGGATAGGCAGGGGCCCATATACTGTTTCTGCATGGAGCCCTCTACTGTCTGTGTCCGGTCTGTCTTTACTAAACCCTTCCCATCACGGAGATTATTTATGTCATGTTATTTTTCGCTTCCACTCTTACCAAGAGCCATAACTGTTTTTTATTTGCTTTCTACATAGATGCATGAGGGCTTTTTGTGGAGAAAGATGTACTTTTTAATGGTACCATGTACTACTAGGAAACTGAAAAAAAATGATTTGTTGGTGGACAATGATAAAAAAACGCAATTGTGCCATTTTTGGGGTGGTTTTGTTTTCATTGCGTTCACTGTGTGGTATAAATTAGTAATTTCAGTATGATTTGTGTGATGGTAAACCAATCAGAGCGTCCTGTTCATTTCATATAAGAGGGCTCTGATTGGTAGCTATGGGCAACAAAGAAAGTCTCAGTCCTAGACCGCGTTCATACATGAGGCCCTTAGGGCGACATGTATGATTTTTGGCGCCCAGGTGCAATTTTTTTTGTGAGCATTAGTAGAGTAGAATGCACCTTTATCTATGAAGCTGTTCTACTGCAGGTCATAGATTTAGCGCTTTCTAGCTACATAGCGACACTTCTGGCTCAGGTAAACCACTTCTAAAGTGCTCTAACTGTTCCAGCAGTAATGCGCCTGGATTTGACGTACTAAAGTCATACATGTGTAGTTTGGTAAGGTTATAGTGCGACACACCTCCAGCACACCATCCGATCTCAGGCGCATTATAAAGTGCCGCGGGTGCACTCTAATGCGCCTAATATTGCAGCGCGACTGATTAAAAATCTAGCGAACGGGGCTGCACCAGTTTTTGGGCTGAAAAGATGCCAGATCTCTGGTGCAGCCCTGTACATACATGTCACCCTAAGGCTACGTTCACAGGACAATAATTGCGGGACGTATTTCGCCCGCAATTACGCCGTGTGCGCTGGAGCGGGGCGGGGGGGCCTTCAGCCTGCCGGCCCCACAGACACTCATTACTAGCGGCGTGTATACAGGGCCGTCTTACCCATTGGGCCAGCTAGGCTCCTGCCCGGGGGCCCCATGTGAACGGGGGCCCCATGAGGGGTCAGTGTACACACAAGCTTCGCTTCAGTCACTTATAAACAGCAGAGGCTGCTGCGTCTCTGCGCCTGTCCTGCCTGCGCGGCAGTCACTTATGAGCCGGCAGAGAGAGCAGAGCCGCAGCATTCCCCCCTCCCGTCTGTCTCCTGCCCCGCCGGGAAGTGTAAGCTCAGTCCTCTTAGCTCCCTCCCTCCTCACCTCCGGACGTCTCCAGCTCCCCCCTCCCGGCTGTCTCTCAGTCACTTCGCTGTGGCCACGGTCAGTGACTTCTATCAAGTTGCAGCCCTCCTCTGGGTCCCGGCTCATCACAGTCCAGGAAGGTACAGCGGCTCCGTAGGGCAGTGACACGGTCAGGATGGCTGATCACTTGCTATATCCTATAACACCACCATGTGGTCCGCCATCCTGTGCCCCCCCCCCCCAGCAACTCATAAGTTATATAGACTCCTGCATGGCCAGGGGCACAGGATGGCTGACCACATGGTGTTATAGGATACAGCATGTGGTCAGCCATCCTGTGCCCATTAGATGCCACAGGTGCTGCAGCAATACAGTAAGGTATTGCTCTATTACACAATACTAAGATTGGGACTTGAAAAAAATAAAAAAGTAAATGACAAACTGAAAAAAATCTACATAGATCCTCTGATCCCCAATAAAAACACTTTATTTAAGAAAGAAAAAATGACGTTAACCCTTAAGCATCCGGCCTGAAAAGGTCTTAATGACACAACTACATTTTGTATTTTTGTCTCCCTGTGTTTTAACAGTCATAACTTTTATGTTTTCTATGACGCAGCTGTATGAGGAACTGTTTTATGTGGCTAAGTAGTTTGTGGGTTAAGTAGTTTGTGTTTACATATAAATTACTGCAGAATTTTTAAAAAATAAATTTTTGCAGGATGTTTCATTTTTTTTTATTTTACACCATTCATATTTCACACTAAATAACCTATTAGATGAATTCTACAGGTTATTACGATCGTGTGGATTACCTAACATGTGCAGGGTAGTTTTTTTTTGTGTAATATATGCACAATAATTTTTTAATACTTTTTTTTCTACACTTTTTGTATTTTTTTTTATTCCCATTAAGGGATAATTATTTTACACTTTTGTCTTTATTTTATTTTTTTACACTGTTTTGGCACACTCCTGTATACTGTATTGAAATACATTATACTTCTGTATACTCCTGTATGCAAATACATTATACTTCTGTATGCTAATACATCACACTCCTGTATACTCCTGTATAATAATACATTACACTTCTCTATACTCCTGTATGCTAATACATTACAATCCTGTATACTCCTGTATGCAAATTCATTATACTTCTGTATGCTAATACATTACACTCCTGTATACTAATGTATGCCAATACATCACACTCCTGTATACTAATACATTACACACCTGTATACTCCTGTATGCTAATACATTACAATCCTGTATACTCCTGTATGCCAATACATCCCACTTCTGTATACTAATACGTTACACACCTGTATACTCCTGTATGCTAATACATTACACTCCTGTATACTAATACATTACACTCCTCTATACTCCTGTATAATAATACATTATACTGCTGTATACTCCTGTAAACCAATACATTACACTCCTGTATGCTCCTGTATACTAATACATTACACTCCTGTATGCTCCTGTTTACTAATACATTACACTACTGTATACTTCTGTATGCAAATACATTACTCTCCTGTATGCAAATACATTACACTCCTGTATACTAATACATTACACTCCTGTATGCTCCTGTTTACTAATACATTACACTACTGTATACTTCTGTATGCAAATACATTACTCTCCTGTATACTAATACATTACACTCCTGTATACTAATACATTACACTGCTGTATAATCATCTAAGCTAATACATTACACTATGTTTCAGCATGACACAAGCTGCTGTTGGGGTAACACACGGTGTGCCCTGACAGCAGGCTTACTATACAGACAGCTCTAGGGCTACTCTAGCTCCCCAGGGCAAACTTTATACATATTCCTCAGGCTCCATCATGCACTGGGAGTACCAGTAACCCGATTCCTTCTGATTATGCTGCAGTCATGGACCTCAACAATCAAAGGGTTAAATGGCGAGAATCGGAGGCTTCTCCGGTCCCTGCCATTCAGAGACTTAAATAGTTATCCCTTAATGGGATTAAAAAAAGAAAAAAAACATAAGTGTACAAAAAAGTAGTTAAAAAATTATTGTGCCTACATTGCATAAAAAAAAACATACAAATATTCAACATCCACATGACTGTAATAACCTTTAGAATTAATTTAACATTAGTGTAAAATGTGAATGGTGTAAAAAAATATTTGAAAAACAAATGCAGAAAAACACTTTATTTCTGTTCATGCTGAAATTTTTTTTTAAAAGAATTATGCAGTAGTTTACAATGTAAACTGTAAACTACTCCCAGCAAAAAGACAACTTCTCCCGCATAATACAGGTCCTCACACAAATGCATCATTGATTAAACATAATGGGCCTCATTTATCAAGACGTCTAATAGTCTATTTTGTTGCCCATAGTAACCAATCAGAGCTCAGCTTTCATTTCCTCTACTGCCCTGAGAAATTAAAAGCTAATTTCTGATTGGTCAGTAGGCGCAACAGAAACAGTCGTATTGTTAGATAGTATTGATATATGTTGGTTGGGGGGCCCAGTGAACAGCTCTGCCCAGGGGCCCATAATGTTGTTAAGACGGCCCTGCGTGTATACGCCGTGAAAAAATGACATGTCACTTCTCTCCCCACTCGCTATATTGTGCGAGCAGGGAGAGGAGACTTAATCCATAGTTCTCTGAGAACTGTGGATTACCGTAATGACTGGGACGTATCTCACCCCGTATTTAGCGCAGTACGGCGCAAAATACGGGGCGAGATACATCCCATTTTAAGCCGTGTGAACATAGCCTAAGAGTTTTCGTTATGTTTAAAGTACTTTTTTAAAAAAAAAATATTTTTGCTGCAGCGGCATTCCTGCGACCAATAACTTCTTCCAGCGAGTGAGGGCTCTTTTTTTGTAGGGTGAAGTGTAGTTTGTATTAGTACCATTTTAGTATACATGTGATTTTTAATAATTTTTTATTTCAATTTATAGGAGAAGCAATTTTGGCATTTTTATGCGATTTAAGAAACAAAACATTTAGTTTTTAATATATCAGTCTTTAATGGATGCTGTGATACCTATAGTGCTTAAAGGGGTTATCTCACTACAAAGATTAGCTTTCAACATATGTGGAACGGTAAATCAACACTATTACTAAATACATTGTTGTTTTTATTTTGCTGTGATCAGGGGATAAAGAAAATGTAATCTCCTCTTAGGCTAGGTTCACACGGCTTAACTGCGGGACGTAATTACGTCCCGCAATTACGCCTTGTGGCCGGGGGCGGGACTGGAGCGGGTGGCCGGCACTTCGCCGGCCCATAGATAATCATTACTAGCGCCACGTAAACGCCGCTAGAAAGTGACATGTCAATTATCTCCCCGCCCGGCGGATTCGCCGGGTGGGCAGAGGAGACGTAATCCATAGTTCTCTATGAGAACTGTGGATTACCGTAATGAACGGGCTGTTTTCAGCCCGTAATTTGCGCACTTCGGCGCGTAACTACGGACCGAAATATGGCCCATTTTAAGCCGTGTGAACATGGCCTTAGAGTTCACAAGTTTCTCTGGTTACTGGCCACCTCTCTTTCCTCTGTCTCTTATCTGATTGATCTAAGTCACTCAGTTCCAACCATGGTGAGTCACTCTTTGCAGAGTCTTATCTCTAGCAACAGAGTTTGTTTACTTAAGTTATTGAGAAGCTTTAATTTTTTTTTATAGATCTGTGGCTTTGTACAATGCTATTTCCAAATCTCCTGCAGACATTAATAGAATCAGTCAGGAACAGCAGAGCTGCTATAGACCCACCCACAGCCTAACCATGAAGCGTGAGTCTAAAGCTAGCTGTGGCTCTGTAAAACTGCATGGTGAGAAGACACTTTAAGGCTTGACTCACATGACCAATTAATCCATTGAAAAAGAATATTTGTGAATCTGTGGCAGAAATCCTATGAAATATCCTTAGATTTCTGTTATAAGTTTGTATGTGGCTTCCCCGCTGTTTTGGATTCAATGAGATTAATCCACATTCCATCTCCCCGACCCCTCATCTACATGAATCAGTGACGTCATTGATTTTTAACCCATGCAATATAAACCACAGCACAGAATCCAGACTGAATTAACTCGGAGTACACAGATTGTCCATCGAAATCCATGTGAAAAGTCACAGTTTGTTATACAAATTTTGTACTAAGTACATAGCTATGGCTCTGCCATTATTGGTTCCTGCATAGTGCGTTCTGTGATATTCTTTGTCTACACCACAAGGATTTCTGGTCGGATTCTATGTGAATTCCGCCTAGAAATCCTCGTTGAAAACTGAAAGAAAATGATTGCCATTGACTTCAATAGCATACACGCTGTATTGATACGAATGCTATTTTTGCTGCTATTTTCAAAACCGACGTGCGACCAAAGAACTTTGAACATGCTCATTCTTTGGTCGTATGTGACACCAAAAACGTGTGGAAATTTACTATTCCATGCAAATGGGATGGCTAAAATTCTCATGCAGTAAGTGCCCAAAACACGTGTATGTGTATTGTATGTGGATTTTAACAGAGATCCGCATCCAAAACCAATAGGCATGAATTGAGCTTTTTCTTTCTGCAAACCACTGGCAAGACTAAATCCATACTTCAGTAAAGAGTACTTTAGTAAAATATACTTGTTGGACAACGTGGTTCTCATGGATTCTACACTGAAATGTTACTCTGTTGTGTGAACGTAGCCTTACCAGTAGCAATAAATGATGGCACAGATTACTTTGGACAATTGTTGCCCTTCGTATTTGGGTCATGGTCAAACTCAACCTGAATATCAGCAATTCAATTAAACCGAATTTGGCTTAATTCATGGAAAAAGCATCCGTAAATTAGGTTTGGAATTTAGGTTGAGGTTATGGTTAGGAATAAAGTTTCAGTTAGGGTTGGAGTTGGGGTAATTTTGGGTTAGGATTATAGTTAGGGTTAACACTAACCCCATGCAATTTGGAAAAAAACAAAACCAGAATATTTTGGCAAATTCGGCCATACTGCTCTCCAACAGGACAGAAACCTTTGTAAGCAACACGACTCCTAAAGGCTTGTTCACATGGCGTTTTCACTCCGTGTTACAAGCGCATTTTAGATCCGTCTCTGGGACCGACCGGACGGGCCCAGAGACGGATCTAAACAATCAGCAGTGAGATTATCACTGCGGTCTATGAGGAACACGCAGCGGCGTTCACATGAGAGATCACCGCTGCGTGTTTCACTCCTGCCTGTCGGGTCCGCTTTACGGACCCGATCAAAGAATTCACATGCAATTCTTTCAAAGATGGAGCCGACAGTTCCCCTCGAACATGCAGCTGTGATCTCTCATGTGAACGCCGCTGCGTCTTCCTCATAGACCGCAGTGATAATCTCACTGCTAATTGTTAAGATTCGTCTCTGGGCCCGTCCTGTCGGATCCCAGAGACGGATCTAAAAAGCGCTTGTAACACGGAGTGAAAACTCTGTGTGAATAAGCCCTAACAGCTCAGAGTTGTGTTTTTATGCAGTTTAACAATACTTTTGCTGTATGTTTCTCAAGGTTGATATAGAATACTCACTGCTGATATTTTTTTTCAGAAACAGATTTAATGTGGAGCCTCAGAGACAACAGCACATGCATATAGCTTATACAACCCACATTAAAGATGTTATCACCAGAGGAAACAGGATGTGGAAGTGCAGCATCCTGTATGTTCTGCACAAAAAACAATCAGATTGAACAACCGAACTTGCTGACAACTCGGGACTCTACCTATGTATCAAGCCATTATATCATATACTTGTAAAGGGTGTGGTGCATGGTGTGGGCGCACAGGAGGAGGTAGATATTGAATTATTACAATTCCCAGCTGTCAGGCAGGGGTTCACATCTGGGTAGCAGGTGTATGGGGATGTCAGGCCTACTGGGATTGCTGGGAGGTGTAGTGCGCCGGCACTGGAATTAATCACAGAGTCTCTCAGGTCGGCAGACTTTATTCAGTAGTGTCACTTAGCAGGTTCCCAACAGTTATACAGGCAGACAATACAACTAGGTTCACACTTGTCATCCTTCTCTCAACTGCCTCCCTAGCCATTTCCTGGACAATCTCTCAGGCTCTTTTCTCCCTCTCTCTTCTCACCTTAGCCTACAGGGCAGTGGTCCTGCTAATGGGTTACTGGCTCACAAAGGTGCACTTCCTAGGCTACTTCACCTGGCCTTCTTGTCCTTAGCTCTACTTCTACTCTCCCAGGGCAGTCTCTCCCACTGCCCGCACTTCTGTCTCTAGGCTCCTTCCACTCTCCCAGGACAGTCTCTCCCGCTGCCCGCACTTCTGTCTCTAGGCTCCTTCCACTCTCCCAGGACAGTCTCTCCCGCTGTCCACACTTCTGTCTCTAGGCTCCTCTCACTCTCCCAGGACAGTCTCTCCCACTGCCCGCACTTCTGTCTCTAGGCTCCTTCCACTCTCCCAGGACAGTCTCTCCCGCTGTCCACACTTCTGTCTCTAGGCTCCTTCCACTCTCCCAGGACAGTCTCTCCCACTGCCCGCACTTCTGTCTCTAGGCTCCTTCCACTCTCCCAGGACAGTCTCTCCCACTACCCGCACTTCTGTCTCTAGGCTCCTTCCACTCTCCCAGGACAGTCTCTCCCGCTGCCCGCACTTCTGTCTCTAGGCTCTCCCTACTCTCCCAGGACAGTCTCTCCTGTTGCCTGCACTTCTGTCTCTGGGCTCCTTCCACTCTCCCAGGACAGTCTCTCCCGTTGCCTGCACTTCTGTCTCTTGGCTCCTTCCTCTCTTTCCTGGCTGCGTGCCCCTGCTTCTGTCCTTGTCCCTGTTAGCCACAGAAAGATGTTAGCCTGCTGCCTGGTCCTCACACTGCCCGCCAGTGTGGGAGATGATCCCAGATGCTGGACCTTCTCCTTAACTGAACTTAATACAACCAACTCAGAACTGAACTGAATTGACCTGCCTCAGCACATGGCAGATCCTGCAGATAACTGTGTACCTGCAGCTGTTCCCTCCTCCTCCTCCTCACACTAACTGGCTGTGGGCCCAGCCATGCTTTCCTCTCTTAAACGGGTTCTCTGGGAAAAGAAGAAAAATAAATACATAAACTACATGTTATAATGAAAAACATGCCTAAATACCTTTAATTAGAAAAGTCTGCTTGTTTTGTGTAGGGGATAATCATTATAGCAGAAGAAAATGGCCGCCAGGATCCTTCCTGTGCAGAAACCTGTCCTGGAATGCAGAGTATAGCAATAGGATAGACTCTGAGTCACTTCCTGGCGAGGCTGACTGGCATAACTGAGCATGTGTGCTGTGCTCAGCCTGAGAGACTTGTGGTGTGAGGGACGACTCTGTAATGTACATGTTGTGTGGATATAGTATACAGAATCTATAGCTCAGCTGGGTGGAAGCGGCTGTTCTGAGAAATGTAGTATTCACACAGTGTGCCTAGTAACTGTAGCTGCGCCCAGTAGCCCAGTGAGGAGAAGTTTTTGTAAGTCATTCACACACCGTGTTTTGACAAATATTTACTGCTTACACTGCTAATTCCTCCATTATATGTTATTTTTTGGGGTTTCCTGACACAATTCCTTTAAAGAGGTTTTCCTCTGGTGAGAAGCAGTAGTACCTTTACTTGACGCAACAGCAAATGCCTATGTCTCTCCTTCAACTCCTGTCCATAGACTTCTATGGGCAGCAGATGTAACAGTTACTCAGTGAAGCTGAAAATCCCTCTCCACCTCATGTGTATAGGTTTTATTAGTGAACTCAGAGAGTGTGCTGGTGGGGAGGAAAAGAAAAGAATAAAAAAGTGGAAAAAGAGGCATTTATCTCTAATAAGCTACAGAAGCTCCAGAAAATCACATTGTATGATTTTTAAATAATAATTTTCATTTTACTGCATGAAATAAGTATTTGATCATCTACCGACCAGCAAGAGCTATGGCTCTCACAGACCTGTTGTAGAAGAAGCCATTATATGCTGCACTAATTACTTGTAGTAATTGCACCTGTTTGAACTTGTTTCCTATATAAAAGACACCTGTCCACACACTCAATCAATCACACTCTAAGACCAAACAGCTGTCTAAGGACACCAGGGCCAAAATTGTAGACCTGCACAAGGTTGGGATGGGCTACAGGACAATAGGCAAGCAGCTTGGTGAGAAGGCAACAATTGTTGACACAATTATTAGAAAATGGAAGAGACACAAGATGACTGTCAATCTTCCTCAGTCTGGGACTCCATGCAAGATCTCACCTCGTGGGGCAAGACTGATTATGAGAAAGGTCAGGAATCAGCCCAGAACTACACGGGAAGACCTGGTCAATGACCTGAATAGAGCTGGGACCACAGTCTAAAAGATTACCGCTAGTAACACACTGCCCCATCGTGGATTAAAATCCTACAGGGCACACAAGGTCCCCCTGCTCACGCAAGCACATGACCAGGCCCATTTGAAGTCCATCTATGATCATCTGGATAATCCAGGGGAGGCATGGGAGAAGGTCATGAGATCAGATGAGACCAAAACAGAACTTTCTGGTATCACCTCCACTCGCCGTGTTTGGAGGAAGAAGAAGGATGAGTACAATCCCAAGAACACCGTCCCAATCATGAGGCATGGGGATGGAAACATCATACTTGGGGGGAGCTTTTCTGCAGGGGGGACAGGACAACTTCACCGTATTGAAGGGAGGATGGATGGGGACATGTATCGTGAGATTGTGGCCAACAACCTACTTCCCTCAGTAAGAGCATTGAAGATGGGTGATGCCTGGGTCTTCCAGCAGGACAATGACCCAAAACACGAAGCCAGGGCAACGAAGTAGTGGCTCCGTAAGAAGCATTTCAAGGTCTTGGAGTGGCTTGGCCAGTTTCCAGACTTGGACCCAATCAAAAATCTTTGGAGGGAGCTGAAACTCAATGTAGCCCAGTGACAGCCTCGAAACCTGAAAGATCTGATGAAGATCTGTATGGAGGAGTGGGCCAAAATCCCTGCTGCAGGAAACATCTGACCTCTGTAATTCCAAACAAAGGTTTCTGTACCAAATGTTAAGTTCTGTTTTTCTATTGTATCAAAAACTTATTTCATGCAATAAAATGCAAATCAAATTTAAATATCAGACAATGGGATTTTCTGGATTTATTTTACATTCTGTCTCTCCCAGTTGAAGTGTAAAGACCTCTCCATTCTTTGTAGGTGGGAAAACTTGCAAAATCACCAGTGTATTAAATACTTATTTTCCCCACTGTATATATGTACCTACTGAAACAATCTATTAACCTACATACTAGGGGCCCAAGTCACTGAAAGTGGCTATATATCTACCTGCATGAGGGCTGTGTGTAATTACTTACCTACTAAGGGATCAATATAGCTACCTACTTACTATACTGACCTATTTACGTACCTATCTACTTTATCATTTTTTTAGGGGAGAGCAATATACTCACCAACGGAGGGGACCTATATTCCTACCTCTTTACTATGGGAGACTATAAAAACTACCTACAGAGAGCCATATATACCTGTCTACATACTGAGGTGCCTATAAACCGATCAAGGGTTATCTATATATCTACCTATCAATAGGACTGTATACCTACCTACCTATTGAGGAGACCTATATACAATCCTATCTAATGGGTGCCTATATAGAAGCGATAGGTGACTCCTCATCCCCCACATCAGACACTCATCTTTTTACTATAGGAAGAAGGGTTGCTGTAGGGATTGGGTCTCCCCATGCTTTAGGTAGATAGATATATAGACCCCCCTCTCCAAGTAGATAGATAGGTATATAGGTGCTGGAAAAGTAAGGATTCTAAAATGTTTGTGTGGTAAATTCTGCAGAGACGAGTTGTGGCCGGGAGAAGTCATCATGGTGGTCTGGGCAAGATGGAGAACAAAAAGAAAAGAGAATAGCTCAGAGGAGACATCACCTGTGAGTCATTGGATGTAACTGCATTGTTATCACTTATAGGTCTGCAGAGTGTCTGCGTACAACTGGTATCTACCATTATATGGTCGCTGTATGGCAGTAATATATGACTACAGAACACCTGTGTACAACTGCTATCTACCATTATATGGTCACTGTATGGCAGTAATGTATGTCTGTAGAGCACCTGTGTACTGATAGTTACATGGTGGTGGCATTCGGTCATGTGCGGTCCCATTTCCCCAAAAAAGTAACAACTAGTTCCAAAAGGTATAAAAGAAAATGTACTCTCCAGTGATCTGGCATTGAAGCCTGTACAGACAGTCCGGTTTTGGTTTACTTCTGGTAGGCATGTCACCACTGTAGCACCCACCACCCGTTCCATTGACATCACCACTGAATGGCCAATGAGCGGTAACACCAGCGGAACAGCATGTGAAGCCATTTGTTGGCCTCAGTGATCACAGGCCTACCAAAAAAAGAATGGACTGACCCCCAGGGTTTCCACTTTGGATCTGCAGAGAGTACATCTTTTTTTCCTTTTATACCATTTGGACTAGTTTATTAGTCGAGATGGACAACTTCTCTAATCATAGCAAAGTCTATAAAGCATGCCCACAACTATGGCAGTTAGTGGCTCAGCCTTCATGGCCTGAGACCACAGAGCCCCTGAACTTTTATTGGGGGGCAGGTTTGGGGGAGGATACACCACTGGCCCTCAGTGCTCTCCATTGAATCTTTTGGACCCTAAACACAAGACAATTAGGCTCCTATTCACACAGCATTTTTTTAACATTTCAAATAGCAGAACCACATGTACTGCAGGTTCACTTGTATGTAGGCATTGACATAGCTATGAAGGGTGCTGAGGGGGCCCAAAGGACCCTGTGCTATATGAAAACACACCAGTATTATAAATGGCACATTCATACCTCCCAACCATCCCGATTTGGGCGGGACAATCCCGATTTGAGACCCTTGTCCCGCTGTCTCGGGACGGCAGGGAGGAATCACGATTTTTCGGGAATGTCCCTGAGATCCAGGGCATGTGCCCTGAATCCCGGGGACTCTGCTTTGCAGTTCACTGTTTGTGCATCCGCGGGATACACAAGCACTGTCCGCAGCCACCAGCCGCCTGTCAGGGAGCCTCCCTCCCTCACATGCGGCCGAAACAGGATAACCGGGAAGCATTGGAAGTGTCATAGAGACCTCTCCCCTGATGTCACTGGCTGCAGGGGACTGGCCCCGCCACTTCATTTACACTGTTCAGCAGCAGGGAGGTAGGTATCACTCCCTGACACCCCACTCGCTTTCTCCATGACACCCCACTTGGGAAGCTGAGTGGCACCCATCCCCCACAGCAGGCTATGGGGGATGTCATCCAGTTTTCCCGGGCACTGAATAAGCTATTCAGCATCCCAGAAAGCTGGGTGATGCCCCATTTGTAGGGTTGGTGTTGTTTTTTTTTTCTTTCACAGGTTTCCCTTTTGGACTACGACAGATTCAGTGGACTACATCGGATGGTGTCGCATCTATTTCTTTAATTAAATGGTCAACGAGTGCTGGTGTTAGGGAGTGTTTATTTAAATAAAGTGTTTTTTTTTTCATTTTATTCCAGTGATAGTAATGGTGTTATCTGGAAGACACCTCTCTATTACTATCATTCAGGCTTGGTGTCAGCCAGTGGTGATTCATGTTGCCAAGGCTGACACTAACCCTATGTCACTATTACCCCAGTACCCAATGCACCAGGGGTACTGGGAGAAGCCGGTCACCGTCAGAAGTAAACCCTCTAATGTGATGGTCTGCTTCTGGAGCAGCTGCAGGCTGGTATTGTTAGAATGGGAAGGGACCAATATCGATGGTTCTTCCCATTGTGATAGTATTAGGCTGCAGCTGTTGGTTTTACCTTGGTTGGCTATGGAAAATGGGGGACCCCACATAATTTTTTTCTGAAAATGTATTCATTTAATGAGAATCTGCACACAGGCATCCACTGTAATGACTACAGGAGGTGCCCACTTTAGGATTCTCATTAAATAAATGGAAAAAAAATAAGACATGGGGTCCCCCCCATTTTCAATAACCAGCCAAGGTAAAACTGACAGCTGCAGCCTGAAGGTCCATCGATACTGGTCCCTTCCCACTTTAAAAATACCAGCCCGCAGCCACCCCAGAAGCGGACCATTACATTATAAGGGTCCGTTTCTGATGGTTACCCAGCTTTTCCCAGTACCCCTGGCCTATTCTACGTACAGGGGTGCCCTAAGCTACAGGGGGCCCCTATTCTACCTACAGGGGTGCCCTAAGCTACCTGGGTGGTTACTGACCGGTTTTCAAAAATGTCTCACTTTATTCCTCTGCCGGGTCTACCCTCAGCCCCTCTCCTTGCCAGTCAATTTTTTATACATATTTTCCGGCTGCATGGGCTTCCGCGGCACATAGTGTCGGACCGGGGCGTCCAATTTGTCTACAGATTCTGGCGCTTCCTCTGCAACCAACTACAAGTGAAACTGGACTTTTCTTCGGCCTACCACCCCCAGTCCAATGGGCAGGTAGAGAGAGTTAACCAGACCCTAGGCTGCTACCTGCGCCACTTTGTCTCCGCGCGCCAGGATGATTGGTCCAGCCTATTGCCCTGGGCTGAGTTTTCCTATAACTCATTGGACGGAGTCTGCTCCTTTTTTTTATTGTCTACGGGCGACATCCCCGCCCACCCCTCCCCCTTTCTGTGCCCTCTGAGGTCCCTGCCGTGGAGGAGCTGGTCCAGGACCTGACAGCTATCTGGAAGCAAACGCACCATTCTCTACTCCAGGCTTCTGCTCGTACCAAGGCACAAGCTGACAAAAAGCGAAGACCCCCGCCGATCTTCTCTCCGGGTGACAAGGTGTGGTTGTCGGCTAAATATATATGTTTCAAGGTCCCCAGCTATAAG
The DNA here is from genome assembly GCA_025379985.1 of Phyllomedusa bahiana. Taxonomy (NCBI): domain Eukaryota; kingdom Metazoa; phylum Chordata; class Amphibia; order Anura; family Hylidae; genus Phyllomedusa; species Phyllomedusa bahiana. The sequence continues at coordinate 167,301 of JAODAL010002646.1, forward strand.
CTGGGTCACCGGTTCCTGGGTCCATTCGAGGTGCTTAAACACATTAATCCAGTGGCATACAAGCTCCGCCTTCCTCCCACTATGAGGGTCCCGAACTCCTACCGCTCGGGGGCCCCATTTTACCTATATACCGACTGGGTGGCCCTGAAAATACCTGCATACATACTGGGGGGCCCATAATTACCGGGGATAATTATTACAATTTGGGCCATTATGAAGGGGGAGTTTGTACGTGGGGGTTGGGGGCACTCAGTTGGGAAAATGATGAAAAAGTGCTTGTGTTGTAAATTATACAGGGATGAGTGGTGGACGGAGGAAGTCATCATGGAGGTCTGGACCGAATAGAGAAGAAAAGAGAAAGTGAACGACTCATCAGACAAGATGTCACCTGTGAGGCCCTAAATGTAAGTAGACTGTTTGCAAAGCACCTGTATACCTGGTATCGCTCACTGTATGGAGGAAGTATTGGTCTTGGTGTAATGGTTTATGTTCAGTAACAGTATGGCGGTATTATTCAGTATTTTCATGGTGGAGATATGTGGTGATGATGTGGCGCATTATTAGGTGCTTGTATATTGTTGTTGTTTTGTGATATTGGTCTTGGTATACTGGTTTACTCAATAACATTATGGTGGTGCTAGTCAGCATATGGTAGTGATAGGTGGCGGTATTATTTAGTATTTGTATATTGTTGCTTGGCAATATCGGTCTGAGTATACTGGTTTGGTCAGTAACATTATAGTGGTGAAATGTAGCGGCATTTGCTGGACCTTGTATATGAACTGACCCAAAAAATACAGATAGACTATACCTTGCATAAATCAACAGGAACTAAATCCAAAAACAATGGCACAATTGCATTTTTTTTTCTTGTGACTCCAGAAACTAATTTTTCTTTTTGTGGGGGGGTGATTGTTGTGGGCCGGGGTAAGGATGAGGCTCTGTCGGGACGGCCGGGGATGGGAGGGGCGTAGCGGGGGGGTTGGGTTGGCTGGGGGACGGTGCCGGGGACAGATTGGGGGCAGACGCTGTATGGGGCCCCAAAATTTCTGATGGTGACCCTGGGTAATAGTGACAGAGGATTAGTGTCAGCATTGGGGTGCCAAAAACTGCCGTAGGCTGACACCACGCCCGAGCAATAGTAATGGAGGCATCTGACAGACACATCCATTCTTATCACTGAAATGAAATGGAAAAAAATAACACTGAAACAAAATAAAAAAGCATTTTATTTAAATAAACTCCCTGATATCGGCCCTCGGGACCATTTTAGTTTAGAAATAGATGCTATGCTGGTCCGACATAGTCTAATTAATCTAATAGCATTAAACTCCATCCCCTGCACCCCTGAAGGTCATGGCTGTGGCTGATCATCTGGCGGTGCAGGGAATGGAGAACAGGCCAGAGCCGCACCACAATCTCCGAGAGGTTCGTCTTTGGTCTCCTTCCAGGAGATTGTGCTGTAAGCTGTAGTCTTTACCTCCTCTCTCACCCCTGCGGCCTAGTGTCAACACAAAATACAACCCTCACCTAATACTCTACCACCCCCGACAACTGTGTATTGCCCCATACTCCCCCTACTCCATCTACCACCCCATGAGGAGTTTGTGATTAGAAGGGAGGTGCTGAAGAAGTGCAGAGTCTAAGATGTTTGTGTGGTTAATTCTGTAGGGACGAGGCTGGGAGAAGTCATCATGGTGATCTGGAAGGAACGGAGAAAGGGAACGACTCCCAACAGAGAAGACGTCACCTGTGAGTCACTAAATTGTATTGTACTGTCATCACTTATATGTCTGCAGAGCCTCTGCTATCTACCCCCATATGGTCACCGTATGTCAGGAATATTGGTAGGTGTAATGGTTTATATTCAGGATGACGGTATTACTCAGTCACTATGTGGTGATGTTGTCATGGGGTGGTAAAATTATTTGATCTTTGTATAGCGGTATCATTGATAATATTAGTTTTGGTGTGGTCAGTAACATTATGGTGATATTTTCTCCTTGTATATTGGTATTATGTGGTCACTGTATGACCATTACATAGAGGTACCATCCATAGAACATTCTCTTACATCTATTAGTATGGATTTCTGTATATACTGTACATTACTTTATATAAATACATATTTACAAACCCTGTTGGTGCCACTGTTGTGTTAGTCTGCTGGAGGGGCAGGGCGCTATTTAGTTAGGTGGGATGTGGTTAGCGGCGTGTCCTGGTGTGATGTCATTGTTGTTGTGGTAGGATTCCTGGTGATGTCATTTTTTTGGCGTGGTTCGGGTGTCCTGGTTGATGTCAATTTGTTCGGTGTGTTTAGAGGCATGTCCTGGTGTATGTAATTTTGTTGGGTGTGGTAGAGCATCCTTGTGTGATGTCATTTGTTGGGCGGGGTTAGAGGAAATGTCCTGGTGTGATGTCATTTGTTCGGGTGTGGTTAGAGGCATGTCCTGGTGTGATGTCATGTGTTTGGGCGTGGTTAGAGGAGTCCTGGTGATGTCGTGTGTTTGGTGGTTAGGCTTTCCTGTATGTCATGTTTGGGTGTGGTTAGAGGCGTGTCCTGGTGTGATGTCATGTGTTTGGGTGTGTTTAGAGGCATGTCCTGGCGCATACCTCCCAACTGTCCCGAATTGGGCGGGACATTCCCGCTTTGGGACCCTCCTCCCGCCGTCCCGAGACAGTTGGGAGGTATCCCGATTTTTCGGGTGTCTTCCGGGGATCCAGGGCCTGTGCTCTGAATCCCCGGGACTTCGCTATGCAGTTCACTGTTTGCGCGTCCGCGGGACGCACAAGCGGTGTCCGCGATCACCGGCCGCCTGTCAGGGAACCTCTCTCCCTCACAGGTGGCCGGTGCAGAGAGCAGGGTCGCAGGGGAAGCGTCATAGAGATCTCTCCCCTGAGGTCCCTGCCTGCAGGGGGCTGGCCCCGCCCCATCAGCTACACTGATCAGTGTGACTGCGGGGCCGGAGCCAGCAGCAGCAGCAGCAGCAGGAGGAGGAAGAGGACACAAGTGTAAGGTAAGGGTCTCTCCCTCCTCCCTGCCCCCCCCCCAAAAATGGGACCCCTGCCACCCCCCCTCAAAAAACGGCCCCCCTCTCCCCTGCTCAGCCCCCCCAAAATGGCCCCCCTCACCCATGCTAAGCCCCCCAAAAAACGGCCCCCTCCCTCCTGCTCAGCCCCCCCAAAAAACGGCCCCCCTCACCCCTGCTCAGCCCCCCAAAAAAACAGCCCCCCTCACCCCTGCTAAGCCCCCCAAAAAACGGCCCCTCCCCCCTGCTCAGCCCCCCCAAAAAACAGCCCCCCTCACCCCTTCTCAGCCCCCCCAAAAAAAGGGCTCTCCCCTCCCCCCTCTCGCCCCCCGCAAAACCGCCCCCCTCCCCCTGCTCAGCCCCCCAAAAAAATGGCCCCCCCTTCCACCTGCTCACCCCAAACGCCCCTACCCCCTGCTCACCCATTGCCCCCCCTACCCTCGACACCCCAAACGGCCCCTCAGCCACCCCACTCGGGCCCCCCCTCTGTGACACTCCAAACGGCCCCCCCTCCCCAAACGGCCGCCCTTCCACCCCACTCAGCCCCCCCCCTCCCTGACACGCCACTCGGCCCCACCTCTGACACCCCATTCACCCCCCTGTCCCCCCAAATCGCCCCCTCCGCCTCCCTAAACACCCCACTCAGCCCTCCCTTTTTTCCCTGTCCCCCAAATTGCCCCCCCCGTCTCCCTGACACCCCACTCAGCCCTACCTGAGACCTTCACTCACCCCCGTCCTCCCTGAACCAACCTGACCCTCCACTTGACCCCCCCATCTCCCTGTACCCTTCCCCACACACCCCTCCTTTACTCCCTGACCCCCCACACTCTTTCCCTCCCTTCCCCAAGGCCTACCCAGCTGTCCCACATGCTGAATGCGTTATCCAGCACCAGGGAAAGCTGAGTGGCACCCATCCTCCACAGCAGAAACCTAGCCTTCCGGGACGCCTGCTGTGAACCATGTCACCCATTTTTTCCCAGATCTGAATAACCTATCCAGCATGTGGGAAAGCTGGGGTTAAGACCCTCCACACCAAGCATCCAGGACGCTGGACACCTGCTGTGTGGGATGGGTGCCACTCAGCTTTCCCGGGTGCTGGATAGCTCATTCACTATGCGGGAAAGCTGGGTGAAAACCCTCCACAGCAGGTTCCAGGAAAGCTAGGTGCCTGCTGTGGGGGAAAGGGTGCCACTCAGCTTTCCCGGTGCTGATAGCTCATTCGGGCATGCGGGAAAGCGGGGTTTGAAAACCCTCCACAGCAGGTGTCCAGAAAGCTAGGTGCCTGCTTGGGGATAGGTGCCACCCCAGCTTTCCCGGGTTTGCTGGATATGCATTCAGCATGCAGGAAAGCGGGGTTTAAAAAACCCTCCACAGCAGGTGTCCAGGAAAGCTAGGTGCCTGCTGTGTGGGATGGGTGCCACTCAGCTTTCCCGGGTGGTGGGTAGCTCCTTCAGCATGCGGGAAAGCTGGGTGAAAACCCTCCACAGCAGCCCTCCCGGAAAGCTAGGTGCTTGCTGTTGAGGATGGGTGCCACTCAGTTTTCCTGGACAACTGCTGTGGGGATGTCACCCAACTTTCCAAGGCACTGTGTAGGCTATTCAGCACCCTGGAAAGCTGGGTGACACATCCCGAACAGCAAGCACCCAGCTTTCCTGGATGCCTGCTTTTGGGATGTCATCCAGTTTTCCTGGCACTGAATAGGCTATTCAGCATCCCAGAAAGCTGGGTGATGCCCTTTTGGGTAGGGTTATTGTTGTTTCTTTTTACGGGTTTTTCCCCTTTGAACTACGTCGGATTGGTGGACTAACGTTGGACAGCGTTGCGTCTATTTCTTTAAAAAAAATGGTTAACGAGGTCGGGTGTCGGGAGTGATTTATTTAAATAAAGGGGTTTTTTCCTGTTCTGTGTGTTTTTTTTTTTCCATTTGATTCCAGTGATAGTAGTGGCGGTATCTGGAAGACGCCTCTCCATTACTATCGCTGAGGCTTGGTGTCAGTCAGCGGTGTTTTTTTGTTGCCCGAGGCTGACACTAACCCCCTGTCACTATTACCCCAGTAACCAACCATCAGGGTACTGGGAAAAGCTGGTAACCGAAGGCGGACCCTCTAATGTGAGAGTCCGCTTCTGGAGCAGCTGCAGGCTGGTATTTTTTAGAATGGGAAGAGACCAGTATCGATGGTTCTTCCCATTCTGATAGTATCAGGCTGCCGCTGTCGGTTTTACCCTGGCTGGTTATGGAAAATGGGGGGGAACCCCATGTTGTTTATTTTTTTTCTGAAAATTTGTTTATTTACTGAGAATCTGCACACGGGCATCCACTGTAATGATTACAGGAGGTGCCCAATGTAGGATTCTCAATAAATGAATGATTTTCAAAAAAAATAAACAACGTGGGGTCCCTCCTAATTTCCATAACCAGCCAGGGTAGAACCGACAGCGGCCAGCCTGATACTATCAGAATGAGAAGGTCCATGGATACTGGTCCCTTCCTATTCTAAAGTACCAGCCCGCAGCCCGCCCCAGAAGCGGACCCCACATTAGAGGGTCCACTTCTGACGGGTTTTCCCCCTTCCTGGGACCCCTTGGTGCGTTGAGTATTGAGTTAAAAGCGACACGGGGTTAGTGTCGGCCTCGGGGTGAAAAAAAACTGCCGCAGGCTGACATCAAGCCCGAGCGATAGTAATGAAGAGGCGTCCATGAGACACATCCACTACTATCACTAGAAAAAATGGGAAAAAAATAACACAGAAACCAAATAAAAAAGCACTTTATTTAAATAAACTCCCCCCGACGCCGGCCCTCGCTGACCATATTAGTTTATAAATAGATACACGCTGGTCCGACCTAGTCAACAATCCAATTATTATCCCCATTCCCTGCACCCCTGAAGGTCAAGGCTGTGCTGATCATCAGGGGGTGCAGGAATGGACCCACAATCTCTGGGGGTTGGCTTCTGTCTCCCCCCAGGAGATTTTGTTGTAAGCTGTGGCCTTTACCTCCTCTTCACCCCTGCGGCCTAGTGTCAAGACAAAATACAACCCTCACCTAACACTCTATAACCCCCTGACCACTGTGTATTGCCCCATACTCCCCCTACTCCATCTATCAGCAAATGAGGAGTTTGTACAGAGGTGGGAATTGGTAGGGAGTTGCTGGAGCAGTGCAGAGTCTAAGGGTGTTTTTTGTGGGTTTAAATTCTGCAGGGGCGAGGCCGGGAGAAGTGGTCAAAGGCGGTCTGGAAGGAATGGAGAAAGGGAACGACTCCCAACAGAAGAAACGTCACCTGTGATCACTAAATTGTATTGTAAATGCAATCTCTTTTATGTCTGCAGAGTCCCGTGTACAACTGCTATCTACCCCCATATGGTCACTGTATGGTGGTATATACAGTCTGCAGAGCCTTTGTACAACTGCTATCTACCCCCATATGGTCACTGTATGGTGATATATACAGTCTGTAGAGCCTGTGTACAACAAATGCTATCTACCCCCCATATGGTCACTGTATGGTGGTATACACAGTCGAGAGCCTGTGTACAACTGCTATCTAAACCCCCCTATGATCACTGTTTGGTGGGATATACAGTCTGTAGAGCCTGTGTACAAAATTTCTATCTACCCCCGTATGGTCAATATATGGCAGGAATGTTGGAAGGAGGTAATGGTTCATATTCAGGGTCAGTATGGCTGTATATTCAGTCACTATGTTTATGGTGATATGTGGTCATGGTTTGTGGTATTTTTCAGTTACTATGTTTGGTGATATGTGGTCATGGTGTGGTTGGTATTAATTTCAGTTTCTATGTGATGGTGATATGTGGTTATGGTAATTACTTAGTCACTATTGGTGGTGATATGTTTTTCATGGTGTGATGGTATTATTCAGTTACTATTGATTTGGGGATTTGTTTGGCATGGTGTTGTGTTATTATTCATTACTATGTGCTGGTGATATTGGGCATGGTTGGTGGAAAATTTTTTGATCTCTGTATTGTGGTATCCCTTGAAAATATAATCTTGGTGTGGTCAGTAACAGTACAGGGATATTTGTTCCCTGTACAGCGGTAATATGTGGTTACATGTTTTACTATTAATAGCGGGATCATCCACAAAACATTGTCTGACAGCTATTTGTATGGATTTCGTGATTACAATACATTACTTTTATATAAATACATATTTACAGACCCTATGCGCCACTGTTGTGTTGGCGCTGGTCTTCTGGGGGGCGGGCATGATTTTTTTTTTGGGGTGCGTGGTTATAGGCGTGTCCTGGTGTGATGTCATTTGTTTGGGTGTGGCCAGAGGTGTGGCCTGATATGTCCTTTGTTTGGGCGTGGCCAGAGGCGTGGCTAATGTGTCCCTATTTGCAATCTCTAAATGTTGGGAGGTATGCTGGTGTGATGTAATTTGTTTTGCCGTGGTTAGAGGCATTTCCTGGTGTGATGCCTTGTGTTTGGGTGTGGTTAGAGGCTTGTCTTGGTGTGATGTCATTTATTTGGGTGTGTTTGGGTGTGGTTAGAGGCATGTCCTGTGTGATGTCATGTGTTTGGGTGTGGTTAGAGGCATGTCCTGTGTGATATCAATTGTTTTTGGCGGGGGTTAGAGGGATGTCCTGGTGTGAAGTCCCTTTGTTTGGGTGTGGGTTTGAGGCGTGTCCTGGTGTGATGTCATGTTTGGGGGGTGATTAAGGCTGTCCTGGTGTGATGTCATTTGTTCGGGTGTGGTTAGAGGCATGTCCTGGGTTTATGTCATTGTGTTTGGGTGTAGTTAGAATCAGTCCTGGTGTGATGTCATGTGTTTGGTGTGGTTAGAGGCATGTCCTGGTGTGATGTCATGTGTTTTGGCATGGTTAGAGCATAGTTGCCAACCTCTCCCCCCTTTTTGGCGGGGGGTCCCCTAAATTTGGGTCCCCCCGGGGGTCCTTTAAATGGGGTGCGGCGCCGGAGTAGCTGGTGCCTACCCCGGCGCCGCCGGTCCGTTTCCCACGGGCGGGTGAAGCGGGCGCAGGGTCCGCTCACCCCCCGGAGTCTCGCTGAGCAGGGAGAGGCAGGGGGGAGCGGCTCCCTCCTGCCTCCTCCCCTGTATGTCCGGGGTACACACGTTCAGCGTCACAGAGGAAGTGACGTCGGCTGCACTCACTTCCCCTGTGACACTGCTGAGGAGATGTTCCCGGAGGGCCGCTCTGCAGGAGCCTGGTCAGGTAAGTGGGTTTTATTATTTTTTTTTATTAGTTTTAGGGGGGCAGTCTGGCTACAATGGGGGTCTACCTGGGGTACAATGGGGGTTTTACCTGGGACAATGGGGCAATACCTGGCAACAGAGGGGGCACTACCTGGCTAACAAAGGGGGCACTACCGGCTACAATGGGGGTTTTACCTAGCTACAATGGGGCAAATACCTGCAACAAGGGGGCACTACCTGGCAAACAATGGAGGGCATCTACCTGGCAAACAATGGGGGCATCTACCTGGCAACAATGGGGGGTCTACCTAGCTACAATGGGGGCAATACCTGGCTAACAATGGGGGCACTACCTGGCTACAATGGGGGCACTACCTGGCTAACAATGGGGCAACCTGGGTAACAATGGGCACTACCTGCTAACAAGGGGGCACTACCTCTACAATGGGGGCACTACCTGGCAACAATGTGGCACTACCTGGCTACTAATGGGGGCACTACCTGGCTACTAAAGGGGGTACTACCTGGCTACAATGGGGGCACTACCTGGCTACAATGTGGGGTCTACCTGGCAACAATGGAGGCACTACCTGGCTAACAAGGTGGGCATGGGGGCACTACCTGGCTAACGATGGGGGGGCACTACCTGGCTACCAATGGGGCACTACCTGGCTAAATTATGGGGCACTACCTGGCTAACGATGGGGGCACTACCTGGCTAACGATAGGGGCACTACCTGGCTACGAAGGGGCACTACCTGCTACAGAGGGGCACTGCCTGGCTAACAGAGGGGGCATCTACCTGGCAAACAATGGGGGCATCTACCTGGCAACAGAGGGGCATCTACCTGGCCAACAGAGGGGGCACTACCTGGCAAACAATGGAGGCACTACCTGGCACAATGGAGGACTACTGGCAAACAATGGGGGGCATCTACCTGGCTAACAAAGGGGCATCTACCTGGCTACAAATTTGCTCTACCTGGCTACAGAGAGGGCATCTACCTGCCTGTAAGGGGCACTACCTGGTTATGGGGGCTACTACCTGGCTATAAGGGCATCTACCTGGCTTTCTTCCAAAGCCGTTATGCAGTTAGGTGGAGTAGGTGTGGCTTTTTGAAGGGGCGTGGCATACCGTCAAGATGGGCGTGGCCATGCAAATTTTTGCCGCGGCACGCTACGCGCGCCGCCCACTAGTATCTCCTGCTTTTTCATTTTCAAAAGTTGGCAACTATGGGTTAGAGGCATGTCCTGGTGTGATGTCATGTGTTTGGGCGTGGTTAGAGGCGGGCCGGTTGATGTCATTTGTTTGGTGTGGTTAGAGGCAGTCCTGGGGGTGAGTCATTTGTTTGGGGGGTGGGCAAGGTGTCCTGGGGTGATGTCATTTGTTTTTTTGGGGGGTTAAGGGATGTCCTGGTTGATGTCATGTGTTTTTGGGGGTAGTTAAAGGGATTCCTGGTGTGATGTCATGTGTTTTTGGGTGGTTAGAGGCATTCCGGTGTATGTCATGGGTTTTTTGGGTGTATTAGGGGCATGTCCGGTGGGGATTCAGGTTGGGGTGTGGGTTTAAGGGGGGTCCTGGTGGTGCCATTTGTTCGGTGTGGTTAAGGCTTTCCTGGTGTGTGTCATGTGTTTGGGGGTGGTTAGAGGAGTCCTGGTGTGATTTTAATTTGTTTTTTTGGGGTGGTCAAGGATGCCTGGGGTGATGTTCATTTTTTTGGGTGCAAAAGGCATGTCCTGGGGGATGTCATTTTTTTTGGGGGTGGTTAAGGCGTGTCCTGGGTGATGTCATTTGTTCGGGTGTGGTTAGAGGGTGTCCTGGTGGATGTCATGTTTTTGGTTGGTTGAGGCATGCCCCTGTGTGAGGGTCATTTGTTGGGGTGGTCAGAGCATGTTGGGTGAGTCATTTGTTTTGGCGTGGTTAGGGGCATTCCTAATTTTCCCCTGTTTTCAATCCCCAAAAAGTTGAGGGTTCCCCCATTGGTGGGGCCCCTTTACAGAGTTTCCTTGGAGCTTGCTTACTCATAATCTGGTGTATGTTTACCAGATTTTAAAAACCCCAAAATCGGTAAACAAAAATAATATCACAATACCCCCACTAAAGCTACATTCCCCCAAACCCCGGACGGGGCCAAACCTTACTACAGGCTCTAAAAGCCACTAAGCGCCTGCCCAACCCAACCTTATATATCGGGAGGGGGGCCCCCGCCACCAATGGGCGCGCCCCCGGAGCCACGGACCAATCGTGCGCATAATTTAATCGTTGGGCCCCCGTTTTTGGTTTCTCGGGCAGCGGTCACGTGACATGGCCTTCCCCCCGCCCCGCTCACGCCGTCGCAGGGTACCTCACCACCCCCGGGGCCGGTTTTCACCGCTGCCCTACGCGAGATTTCCGGCCCCCTCTTGAGGTGCCTGCTGAGCCCGAGCCCTTCCCCCGGTGCAGGGGGTTAACGCGGGAATCCCCCAGGGTGAGCTGAGGCGGGGCGCGGGGGGGGGAATGGGGGGATTGTTTTCCCCCCGTTTCCTGTGGGCGGGGTTTTGGGGTTTTTTCCAGTGTCCTGCTGCCCCGGGCCCTGCGTCCCTCCTGTCCTCTTGCACAGCGCTTGCACTTTCACTTTAGTGTTGCGGATTTTGGGGGTTTCTGGGGTGACTGCCCCCCTCTGAGCGGTTTTTTATTACGGTTTACCCCTATTTTTCAGGGCCCGCGTCTGTCCAAAGGGGAAGTTTCACAGGGGGTTTTGGATGCGGTACTGGGTGCGGATCTGCACTAGTAAGCTGGCTGTAAAACTGCGGCCCCCACTTTTGGGGAAAACTACAACCCCATCATGCTTTGTAAACTATAACAGTGGATGATGGGGTTTATTTTCCCCAACAGTGGAGGGCCGAGTTTGAACCCCTGCTGAGAGTCATTTACCCTGTGTTTAATGAAAAATTTGCCCAGTTGATTTTACCCTTTATCTCCCGGCACTGACATGCCCGGAGGCGGCTTAATCAAAATCACATACAAAAAAAACAGAAATCTGCCTCCAAAAAACCTTTTCCAAGGCAGATAATCTTCTCTATGACGCTGCAGCAATCTTATCTGCATGACCTCATTACAAATAGTAGGAATGCATTACGATCGCTCAATTCTGCGGGCACTCGGGAAAAAAAATTAATTATACCCCTTCAAAACATAAACCTGCCAAAAGCATATGGAGCTCAAAGGGTGTGACCTAGTAAAAACCACCCCCCCAAAAGGGGGTTGCTGCACTGATTTGTAGTGGTCTTTGCCCCATACTGTGATGCGTTGCAGGGGCGGGCGACCAAAGGGGGGAATGAAAGGGTAATGGGTTCATCTTTTTTAAAACTGGGAGGCTTTTTACCTTTTTCGCACTTATCTTTGTTAACACTTGGGATATGTTAAAACAGGGGTTTTTCATCTGTGTTTTTGGGTCCGAAAATCGCATCCCAAAAAGCATTGGGATCGGATCCAACACTTACCCCAAAAATGCAGCTGCATGTTTGGGGGTTTGGATCAGCAGGGTTGCACCCTTTGGTTTATTTAGGGTCCCCCCGTTTCTTTTTGGGTCAAGAATTGAAAGTCGATTTTTAAACGGCTCCCAAAAGAGCACAGAAAGACCCGTAAAAATCTCGAATCCCCACTGAACCCCGATGGTTTTTCTTGGAAGCCCTGTAAATCCCCTGCACATTTTAATCAGGGGTTGGGGCCCTTTAGACGATTGAATGTAAAATTCCCCTTTAAAAGGGGTTGTCCACTACAAGGATTGCTTTTTTATTTAAAGTGTTGCAAAAAAAAGTCCCCTTTTCAAAATATTTCCATTAACATGTCCCCACCTATTCCTAGAACCCCTCTTGTGGGCTGCATCCACTCCTCAGGGCGCTATACTACAGACCCTGTTCGATCTCTTTCCCGATAGGTTTCCACAATGGTTGCTATAGCACAGACCCCGGCTTCTACTGCAGCCTAGTAAACCCTAAACACGCCCGAATTAAAATGAAACCGAAAACGGCCCGAGGGGGATGAATCAATTATGAACAACCCCTTTAAACTTTTCAGCCTGGAAGAGAATCAGCAAAAGTCCCCCACAAGGGGGGGTCGGGCCAGCCCTGAATCCCCTCCAGTAAAAGTTACCGCCCGGTGTGTGTTTTGGAGTGTTCATAGGGGTAATGTACTGCCAAATATGCCGGGTGTTTTTTTAAAAAACTTCTGCCCACACGTGCATCAAAGCGCAAGGGTTGGCCCCCTTTACCCCAAATTATCCCCACTGAGCTCCCCGGGGAAAAAGGAATGGCACTTCTCTCTCCTGGTTTCGTTACCGTTTTATTGTAGCTGGGAAAAGGGTGTAATTCATGGCTCCGATAGCTTTAAATTTCCTAATTCGGTATGTAGTGCTTACTGCCCGCGCAATTCTTTAAAACGCCCCCAAAACGCCGTTGAACTAGCCTTTAAAGGGGTTGTCTCACTACAAAAGATTGCTTTTTTATGTTAAAAGATTTGCAAAAAAAAATCACTTTGCATATGTATCCATTAACCTGTCCTACCTTCTAGATTTCCCTCTTTTATGGGCTGCATCACTCCTCAGGTTTTCTAAGCTCAGTTTATATAAGAAAAAAAAAAGTTTAGTCAGCCACCTCCTTTGTTCGGGAGTAGCAGTTGCCATATGACTCCCTGCTCCGTTACCAGGTAAAACGCACAGGTTCAAATTCAAATGGGCCCGACAACGGATAAGGTGAAAAAAAATTATAAAAATCACCAATTTATTCATGCCCTTAGGGACAGTAATAAGAGTCCCGTGAGAAGGGTAACATGAAAAACCACTGACGCCTAGCACAAAAAAAAAGCCGACCGTTTTTGGGACACTTGCCCTTACCATGGCATATTAAGAACACATTATCTTAATATATACCATCACCCATTAAAACTTAATTACTAAAATCAATCTTCTTACAGTATGGATTTGTATCCGACACATGGAACGCCGAGGCACATGTTGTGTACTGCTCGGCGTGATCCACTTGCCGGATGTTTGTAATCCAGTAGGAAGTCGAGCATGCGCCCTGTTGCGAATATCACAGGCCTGGTAAGGGCATAACGTAGGACATGCGTAGTAATACAAAAAAGCGGACTTAGAAAAAAATGGGCATTGAAACGGAAAGCCTGAGAACCAGGAACATGTGTTTGGGACAAAAGACCGACAGGAGATTACAAGTAAGTCATCATATGCTCTATATAAACGAAAACAATAAAATAATCCATACAAGAAGAGGCAATTCTACTTAAAGAGCAATTCGCATTATAATCACTTCGGATCCCCCCTTGTTGTTTTATTTTTTTGGGGTAGAATTTTGTTTCTATCATGAGATTACATTGATATATAATATACCCCACAATCTATTAGCTTCAGTAATTAACACTTAAAGTTACTCTTTTAAGAAGTTTAGCCATTTGTGAAATGTAGTATTTTAAAGAGATAGATCCACATTGCTCTCTGTCTCGTAGCTTTTCTCTACTTACCTCCTTACTGGCCCTCAAATTCCTCTCTTTCCAAAAACCTGCAGTACCACTCAATTAAAGTTATGTTTTCTCTATGGACATGTTTCGCTACATTGGATTGGTTCGTAAAGATGTAGCAGTACTCATTTAGAGTTCAATATTCTTATTTTAAACCTTTCTATAATTGAACCTATATACAGTAACATTTGCAAATTGTAATCTGATTGCATATACCACACATGTGGTGTTGACTATTAAATAAATTGCTTGATGTATGACTTTGTCCAGTTACCGGATCTATAAAGGATTTGCATGGATTAGCTATTTTGCCCATTTTACATTGGCTAGAGCACATTTAATAGCATCACGTGTGGTGTAACCAGGTTTGTTTGGATTTTTTCATTAAATCCAAGAGCGGATGAATGTTTACTAGGTTTTCTATCTTTTTGAAAAACAATAGTGAACCCCTGTGACACCCCCCCCCCCCCCCCCCCCCGCCCCCCCCCCCCCCCCCCCCCCTCCCCCCCCCGGATTTTTATTTAAAATCTCATCTTCTTTCAAACAGGGGCACATGAGCTGTATGGATTTACATATTTTGTTTGTACTTTGGCTATTACTTTAATCACCCTAATAGGGGGGTGTACAGTTCCCTTTTCCCTCTTTCTTGTTCTTGTTGTTTATTATTATTATGTTGACATTCTACTCATTATTCGCTACGTGCTTTTAGTGATAAATTTTTGATGCTCTATCCAGTGACCACTGTGGATAGCCTCTATTTGAGTTTCTTTGTATTTGTTTTGTTGTTTATTGTTCCTCAATAAGGTAAGACGAATGGATCTGTGCAAATTCGTTCTTGCACGAACACCTCTCTCCCACAGAATCGCTGTGTGTGTATGGCGGGGGTGAAAACTCCTATAATGGCAATATTGTATTGCGGTAAGGGTTTGCGATTAGTTATGATTGATTACTTTCTCATTCTCCCTTCTATAAGGAAAGGTCTAAAAAGGAAATTTAGATTCAAGCCATCGAGAATGTAAATTTTAAATTAAATAAATTATGATCCAACTAATCTACAAAGGCAGGCACGGAGATACATATCCCCCCAAATGATAAGTAGGTCATCGATGTCTCTGCCGTACCGATACAATGACTGAGTAAATGGGTTATCCGCGAGAATATAAAAAATGTGCTCCCACCATGAAAAACAGGTTTGCCATGAGGGCGAAAATTTCGCCCCCATTGACACTCTGTAAGCTGTAATAAATGTCACATCAAAAGAAAAAAAAATTATGCGTCTTAGAAATTAGTACGGATAACAGTTTATTGGATGAGATTGTAGAATAATTACTTGTTGTTTTAGATGAAATTCAAAGCTAGGAAGTGCTTTTGATGTGGGATGAAGTAAATAGCGAGGTCACATCACAGGTTTACCCATGACCAATTTCGTTGCCAAACTTTGCGCCAAATTTGTAGAAACATTGCTGTATCTTTATGTACCCGGGGACGCTTTGTTTTTTTTTTTTTTTTTTTTATTTGTAACCCCCCCCCCCCCCCCCCCCCCCCCCCCCCCCCCCCCCCCAATTATATTATAACACACACACATCCACACAAACACACACAATGCCCGCGGCTGTAGAACACCGTCCAGCCACTGCAAACGCTCGGAAGAAGAGGGACCCTATGCTGTACGGATCGGATCGCATGGCACGGGGTTGTGTATTTTGTGGGACTTTTGGGAGTCCATTGTAGTGGGGTTACCGGGTGCTCTACTATATAAAACTCCTTTTGTTTCTCCAGTAATTATGCCTACATACAACCTTCTTGAATCCTATATTGATGATCTTCTCCTGATAAATAGACGTGGATTACTAGAAAGTTTAAGATATATATAGTTATTATCCATTAAGCATTGCAGCATAGATATATCTATAATCCGAACGATACATAAAACACGGGCTCCCCCATGTCTGCCATCTCCCCTATGATCTCTTGATTCATTTTTTAAGCTTCATATAAGAGCTTATTTTGAGATCGAGACAAATTAGAATAGTGGGGACGAGACATGGAGGGAACAGTGTCATGTATTGTTTAGATGCATTCCACTGCCATTTGGAACCTGTCATGGGATGGAGGACCTGGATGAATTTGGGTAGAACGTTGGATTAGTAGTTTTCATTTGATTTATAGTAGACACACTTAAAGAATTAGGATCATCATCACTCAATTCCTCTAAATTTAATAAAGACAACTGCTCCATAAAAAATAAGTTGGAGAATTGATTGTGAATGATAGAGTCCTCCTGATGTGCTTCATTTCTACCTTCTTCTTGAAAGAAATGACGACGAATTGTTAAGTCCCTGATAAATTTATTAATGTCTTTCCATGTAGAGAAAAAATCAGTTTTCCTGTAAAGCAAAATTTAATCCTAGGGACAAAACCTGTATATGTTCCTGCTCTAGATTCATGCTTGATAAGTTAAGGACATCTAACGAGATGTCCCTGGTTCCGTTGGATTGTTGGTCCGTGTATTCCTGCGTTGATTTTGTTTTATGTTTCCTGCCACCTCTTCTGTTGTGCCGCTTAAGTTTTTTGACTTTGTTTGTCTTTTGCCTTTCTTATAATAGGACTTAGAAGTGGTAGGAGTTTCTTCTGATGTATCCGTATTAGCATCGGATAAGTCCGTATCCAGGGAGCCAAAACTTACATTCTTCTTTTGTTTCTGCATCCCATACCAAGATGTTCTTCTTCGTCTTTGTTTTAGAATTGGCCTTGGGGTACTTGTATCAGACTGCCAACGACCCCACTCATACACCTGATCATGATTATAATCAAACACATCACGTTGAAATTTGTTTTGTTTAATTTCCATAATTGTTTCTTTTCTATACTAACATTTATCATGCACCATCCGATAATCTTTATCATAGGAAGCAATGTCCTTAAAGGCTAAAAGCTGATTTTCCAATTGTGCGATATTTATTGCAATTTCATCTAGTTTTTGTTCCTCATGGGCTTAAATGCTACGATTAACGGTAAGGAACAAATTTGTTAGTACTTATTGATTTCCCCTTATTCACAAACTCTGTCGAATATATGGTGGTAGGTACCTTTTTTATTCTAAGACCACGTGGTATCATATCTTTGCTTAGATAATTTTTGATGGTAGTCAAATCCCACCAGACCTTCATTTCCTGTATCATAGATTTTTCCATATTATTGAGTGTAGTAACAAACTCTATGTGTCTTTGGTTAGTGTCTGTATCATTATTGAAAACTTTATCGGCTCTTTCTTGCCGTAATTGCTTATAAGCCATATTAAAGACACTTTCCAATTTCTGGCTCTGTCTCACGTGGACTCTTATTACTGTGCCTAAGGGCATGAATAAATTGGTGATTTTATACTATTTTATCACCTTATGCCGTTGTCGCTGGTCCATATGTATATTTGAACCTGTGCTTTATAGCTAAGACCTGGTTTGATTCTCCTGATAGGCTTGCCCGCATGGTTGCTATAGCTACAGACCTGCAGCTACTAAGAAGCCAGCAAACCACCCCCTGAAGCACGTGAAACCAAGAAAACGGGACTGAGGTAAGATAAATCATTTGTAGTGAGACAACCCTTTAACTAGAAGCAGAAGCACGATGCGAACCACTCTTCGGATCAGTTCACATGGCTTTATTGCAGTGCGTCAGTACTCTCCTCTAAGTGCGTGATTTGGGGGTCAGCGCGTACTCCCAAAGCATGGGGGGGGGGGGCAGCAGGCCTGCGGCCCAATGACATACATTACTAGTAATTGACATGCCCCTATCTTCCCTGTGTGTACAATACAAAACAAAAAAACCATATTGTACGCACGGGGGGGGGACGAGGGTAAGCCATAAGTTCTCTTAAGAGCTATGGTTTACCATATATTGCGGCGACATCTGCAGTATTAGGCAAGGCACGCCGAAATGACGTCGTGTGAAACATTACCCATATTCTGCCATGCTGATCTGATCTCCTCTTTCTCGGCCTAGGCTTGTGGTTACACATAACCTCTATACAAGTGTGAGGGTTTGGGTGGAAATGCAAGCGTGGCTGTGAGGCAGATGACAACCACGACACCACATGACGGGTAGATAGCCACCATCGGGCTAATGTGGCCCATGATAGGGGCTCCTGTTTGCACCATTGTTTGGCTTTTTGTCTCCAGATGTGTCTTACCCCTTCATATGGGCCGGGACTGCTGTAAAATAACAAATAGCCTGTACTCCCTTTTAGGTGTCTTGTTCCCTCATTACAGCTGCAGTGTTCTTGCCGGTGCACAGAGAAGATGGATGTCTGTGGCTCGTGACTTGCAGCAAGCCCACAGGTGCTGCGGGCAGGCCCATACATACAGGCAGGGTTACTTTTTTTTAGTCTAGATCGGTCCTTACTTTGGGGAAACCCCTTTTAAATGAATGGTCCTTCCCCATCAGGGGGTTTCCGTTTGTGGCTGCAGGTTTGATTTGGTTATGTTTAAGTCTTTTGGGGGCACATTTGTTAGAGTTTTAACTGTAATGACCGTTAGTTAGATCAGACAGACTACAATTATCAGTGTGGTAAATCCTGGCGCTGGTTAGAGCGGTTCTAGTTCTGATTTTTTTTTGGATATTAAGGTAGCTTATTTTATACGCCACAAACTGAGACAAATTCTGGCGCCATTTTTGGACATTTAACTAAGTCACGCCCCTTTGTCAAAGGCCACGCCCATTGTCGGGACAGGTGCAGAAGTGTCTGAAAACTGTCTAAAACACATAGTAAATGTGGCGGTAAAGCTTGTAAGAGGTTTTGTGGACAAATTGTGGCAGAATTTGTGCACTAGCCTAGAAGAATGTGCCCCTTGGTGTCTAGTAGTTGTGTGCTTCAGGTGGGTGGTTGGGGGTTGAAATAGTTGGTGACTGGTTGCAGTCATTTCCTCCAATTCCAGCCTTTTTTCAGATGGAACGTGGAGGTGGTATCAATTCATGGCAACAGACTGACTGGCATGGGTACAATTTTTTTCTTTCAGACAAAAGGCTGGTGATTGGCACTACTATTCGAACGGTGTACAAGCGAGGGTCACCCTCCCGCCTCATCCCCGCCGTCAGGGACCTAAAAGTACCACCGAAGGCTAGCCCTCCCCTGGCAGTTATTCAAATGTTTTGCTATTTCAAAGTAATAGGTTTGTCAGTTGAGGTAGGCGGGGCTAACTCATGGTGGGAGGAGTATGAAAAAAAAAAAACCAGAGCATTTTGAATGACACTTTTCTGGCTGAAAACTGCAGTATTTGAGCGTTAATTGTCGGAAACTCCAGCATCGTACAGATAAGGGAGACAGCGTTGGAAACAGCATGTCCGTCACTAGCTTGTGCTGTCCTCAGCAAGGGGGGCATAACCTATGTGACAGGTTCTCTTTAAAAATAGAAATGGCTTAAAAGGGTTCTCCAACTGAATTTTAAAATTAGGGAGAGTGGAGGAGGAAACTCTCCTCTTCTCACCTCTGTTCAGTATTGCATGTCACTTCTCCCTGTTCGCTTTCTTCCAAAGTTGCTCTTGTGCCACTGCCTGATGTGTGGGTTGAGCGCTCTTCCCTGAGGTTTTAGCAGGGATGATCCTGTTTAGAAGAAAGTGCTAATCTGCAGGCGAATATGTCTGGAGGTAAAAAAAAACTGGGGAATAGTGGTGAGCCATTATCTGGGCAACTGTAGATCATCGATTGCAGAACAGCATGCAGTGTCAATCAGCTGCTCTAGGCCAGCAGGATATTAATGGCTAAAGTTGTTGTTGGGGATGTGAATGGGACAATACAGTAGTTGGCTGGGAATCGAGTCTCTGGTTCGGTCCTAGGCAGTGCCAAGGTGTAATGGAAGTGTATGGGGGGCTCTGTTCCCAAGCCGTGCTCATAAGAATTGTGCCCCCTTTCTGACAGCGGTCAGCTCAGCGGCTTCTACCTCTGCCTAAACATTGTTCCCGACCCTGGTAATATCTATCCAGTTGGCGATATTTATTATTTAGCTTGCCTTTTCAGGATGAAGACATGAGCATATGGAGTGACAAATTTGGGAGCATTTTGGTGTCTCATCGTCTCCAAAAAAAATGGGAGAATAAAATCCCCTGTGAAGCTAGTTTGCTGGTGAAACTGTTGGGAGGTCAGGCTTGACATTTAAAATTTTATTAGTTTTATGTCCATCAGATTAGGGATGACTTGCAAGTAGGATGTGGGGATCCCTTACTGGAGTCAGTAAAATCCAATGTATCATATAAGGTATTCCTGTTAATAGGTGGGGTTCCACCAGAACTTGATAATAGAAAAGGAGCTATTCCTAGTAGAAAGGGATAAATTGGTGAGGTTAGAAATCAGGTTTTTAAATAGTGTGTATAGAGGTTAAGTGTTATAAATAATAAAGTTCTCCTTTTAGTGCTTTTATAGATTGAGAACTGATAGAGTTTAAGTGTGCCTATGGCAAATAGTAAATATAGCATTTGCTGTCTAGGGACCACACTGACATTGGGGGTCATATAAGTCTTATTCTTGGCTTAATTTCATTTTGTATCTCTGCTTTGTATGCGGATTTAAGTGCCAACATTGATGAGAGACCCTTTCAGAACATGGTGGATTTGGGAAGTGGCCGTTATTCACTTTGGCTATCACCCCAAGAGGTGTCATCATCCGACAAGGTGATGTGTTTGGTACGAGTGTGCCATGAGTCATTACACCACGGACAATGACGAGGTAAGTGTTGGTGTACTCGCATGGCTGCTCGTCTCCAGGTTTTTTTCTTAAGGGTTGGGATTTGTTGTCGTTGTGTGCTCGTGTAACCTAGCAGTATTGGTAAGGTGACGTCACCAGCAAGTCTCAATGGCGACATTTGTCCTATGTATCTGATAGGGCTTGTGAAAGGTTTATGCTTTCTTCAAAACCACCAGAATCAGATGAAAGAACCTTTTTTTTTTTGTTTTTTTTTTTTTTTTTTTGGAGAGGGGGGGCCAAACATCTCCACAAATCTCAAGTGAATCTACTACCGTCTCCATCCAACGTGCTGTGGAGGTGTGACTGTACCTCCTTTTGCCCCTACATTCAGTGCTAATGGGTTTCTCCTAATGTAATTAGTTGATCAGTGGGAAACTGTAGCTGGTGCCTTTCAATGGTCTTGGGTGACCGCAATTAAAGGAGTCTGTCAGCAGTTGTTAAGCCTTAAAGGGGTTTGCCAGGAAGTGGAGTTCCTTAACTCTTATATGCCGGGGAGCTTAAACGAACCATGCGAGTCATAAAGAGCTGGCAGGGGTGAGGAGGGTGAGCAGATGAGTGAGAAGCAGGGAGGCGTCTCTAAAGTTTACTCAAATAATACCATTACAATAGTGGCTTTGCGAATACAGCAGAAACCTCATACACTGACTTTCTCCCCAGCCCGTTTGCAAGTCTTCATGTTCCCTGTCATCGGAATAGAAGTTGCAAACACGCAAGCGCAAAGCCAGATCAGTTCTGTCCAGTGTATGGTCGTGGTCTAATGTAAACTGTCAGGAAAAACTAAGGGGGGCTGAGCAATGACTGTAGCTTCACAGGCATCATTTTTGTAATCGCATATATTTAGGAACGTGATTAAATACCCATTTTGGGGGATCCCACGTAAACCCTTTACAGTGGCAAAACCCCCTTTAAGGCGGTCACAAGCACAGAATTTTGGTCCGTTTTAGCGGATTCAGTTTTTTTGAATCCGCTGAAAAACCAACCTACCCCGGGGGTAAACCAATAAAAAATCTTTCTGTATCTAACAGCCAGTTTTTTTTTTTTTTTCTGGGGTTTTTCCAAGGGTTTTATTGCTGGTGGAATATAGAACATGTTCTATATTCCCCTGGAAAGATGCTAGATTCCTGCTGCCCTAATGTGCGTGGCTACCGGGAAACCAAAATTCGACAGCTTTTTTTTTTTTTTTTTGCGCAGAAAAAGGCAATGTAATGATGTCCAGCAATTTGACAATGCTGTCGGATTTTGGGTGACCTCTTCAAATTGCTGTGTGGATCTAGCCTATAACTGCTGACTGTTCTTAAGAAAGGACTGGAAGGGGAAATGCAGACTTTTTGTATGCAAGTGCTAAAACTGTAGGGAAAAGAATTTTTCTTTAACCATTTTCAATAGGTATCCAAAGGAACAATCTGACTAGCTCTATATTGGCATGCAGGCCACTAAGTAGTACAAAGACAAAGCTCATTCCTCAGGCAACCACACAGAATACAAGACAGTGCATAAGTCCTTTGTACTATTGGGGTATGTTCACCTGGCTGATTTGGACACCGAATTTTCAGCATCCAAATTGGCAGAAAAAACAATGTCTAAAGTGCCTCAATACAGTACTGTTCAGACAAGGATTGTCAGGGTTTTTTTGGTTTTTTCCAAAAATTTTTTTCTGAAACACTCATACAAGTTAATAGCCAGGGCATAAACAGCACAGAAAATGCATCAAAAATTGCATCTAAAACTGCACCGACGTTTTGGAGCTTTCCTTTGATTCCTAAGGAGATTCAGCGTTAAACACTCATGACCTCGTTGAAAAGAGGAAGAGCGAGTTTCCAAAAAGCGGTTTCTACTGCAGCGTTAACAAGTTAACCCAAAGGGGGCCCGGGGAGGAAAAACTTAGGCACTTTCATTGGGGTTGGGGGACCATTTTTAAAAAAGGGCCCAAAACGCTTGGGTATATTCAGAACACCCATAGAAATTAATGTGGCGGATGGGTGCAAGCATCTCCCCATTAATGGAGATAGTTGACTTATAGCCATTAGTGAGCAGACCTGCTTTGTGGGAGTGCTTAGGATAACCCCTTACTGCAATCACAGTGAAGGCTTTCAGGCCATTCAGAATGAATTGGGCTTGCGTGTTTATCCATGCCATCCTTTCTCTGCTGTTGGATCAGCTTCCTGTGGGGCTGCTTGTAAGGTCTTTTTCTTATTCCAGCCTTATTTAAAATATACAGATTGTGACCGGGGCGTTAAGCCCCGGGAGTCGGGATTGGAGTAGTTATAAAATGGACCGAAGTTAGTGTAGCGAGGCAGTTCTGTAGCCTGGAAAGGAGATCAGGTTTCTTGTCATGTAACTGCATTGTTACGGTTTTTTGCCCGGGGAGGGGGAAAATTTTTTCTTGATACTACAAATTAAAACCTGTTATTTTCCCTGTAGCTCATGCTTTTTGGCTGTTTCCCAAAGTGAAAGGTCACTGGTCGGACCCATGAAGATGAATTCCGAAAAAAAGAGAAGCAGCATCACCCCACCACGTAGCGTTCTGGCCCAAAAAATTCCCCAAAATGATCATGTGAAGGCCCCACACTGAAGAATTGGAATGAAGCCATCCATCCATTCAAACCAAGAGGGGGGACGTCCAGCAGTAATTTAGTCAACAAATTCGACAAGGTTTTCCGGGTCGTAGGGTTCAAAGAGTGGATCAACGCCATGCGAGCACCCGGACAAAACACATTTACACAGGTCTGGAATAACGGCCCGAAAAAAAGGGGAAGAAACCTCGACTTCAATCTCGTCATAAGAAGCGTCGGCAAAGAGTTTGCAAAAAAGTACAAAAAAATAGATTGGAAACAAGTGATTTTGGGGGAAGAAAAAAGGGAATAGCCCGGGGCCGGGGGGGTAACTTGGGAATCAAGGGAAAAAGGGACTAAGGTCAAAAATTGACGAACTGTCAAGTTCGGTGGAAGAAGCCTGAGGATATGGGGGGGGGTTTACAGCCAAAGGGGTTGGGTACTTGCCGGTCAATGTTGACTAAATATTGAGTATTGGAGGGTCCCACAAGATGGTTATTTATTTACTCGAGATATGGGTTAAAAAGGGGGGGGGGGGGGGGGGGGGGGGGGGGGGGGGGGGGGGGGGGGAAAAAAAAGGTCCCCCAGGGCAATGACCTGAAGCAACTCAGGGGTTGGGGAAGGAATGGTTCAAGAAATAAGTGAGTTCCTGTATTGGCCCCACAGTCCCCCCGACCTCAACCCAATCCCAAAACTTGTGGGAAATGAAGAAAAATCTGTATTCTACCCAAAATCCTAGTCTGCACCAAAATTGGGGAAAGTGTAGAAGAACCGGGATTTTTTA
>JAODAL010002647.1:0-191092 GCA_025379985.1 Phyllomedusa bahiana
TAATGCCTATCAATGAGCCAATACTGCAGCTCCTACCCATCTAAGAGAACACAATGAGGCAGATGTATCAATATCGTCCAATTTTATTTAATTTACTATAGTGTTAATAAATTGGTGTACGTTAGACTGTCTCGTCTACGTTTACATCTATCAGGGGGCTCTTTTAGTTTTGGTGTATTGTGTTGCATGCTAAGCTATACTCTTTTTTTGTTACGAAGGCCACGTATGAACGTCAGTATATTGGTGCAAATTGCACCCGAATTTTGATGCAACCGCCATTATAAATGTGCCCCATTGACTGCAGTACCTGACAACTAAAGTGGAGCTCTTTTAGGAAATAAAGCAGACAACTACTCTACATTTCTAGATCACTTGACTGTAAAAGCTTATGAGCTTGGAAAAGATCAATGACCAAACCAGAATTACTAAAAAAAGTAACTTTTTAAAGGAAATCGATCAGTAAAAATTTTTTTTCACTAATTTAAACCAGATATGGATAGATTTTTTCAGTTGTTTTTATTTTCCGATTGTAGATTAGTTTATTCCTGCTTCCTGTACAAGATTATGGGGGCGGTCATCTTTCCCAAGCTGTTTTTTAACAGCACTTAGAGAGATGCTTTACAACAACTTCATGGACATAGGAGCCTGTGAACAGGAGCAGACCCATTGACTTCTATAGGAGAGTTTTCTAGGCCTGATCTGTGACCTGGGAGGAAGAGAGGTGGAACTATGACTATCTCTTATTGTAAATGGTGGATCTTGTGCTATCTATTCACACTGTTGTCACCTTTTAGTACAGGCAGGATAGTGACATGGAAAAATTAAAAAAAATTCTTAAAAATATGTTTAACAAAAACAATACCACATCAGCAGCGCTCTAAGGCACTAAAAACGGTCAGAGAGGACATAAGAATTTTTTGGAAAAGCATTTCTGCAACTATGAAACATATGAAAAAACCTGAGGTTCTTAGTGTACATTTTTTATCAAAACTGTAAAATGTCCACCTACCGCGGCAAGGTGACCCCAATTTCAAGTGGGAACCTACACTACATGCTACATCTCTTGTTGTCTGTTCAGACCTCCACACTTCAGGGTTAGAAGGCTCCAACTGCAAACCTGATCTGATTAAAAAGCCTGTGTAGGCAGGCGGAGTGCATAATCCAAGCTGGGGACTAGCCACCTCCCCAAACTGTCCAAACAAGATTTAGTTTTTTGACTGTTTGGGGAGGTGGCTAGTCCCAGCTTGGTTTATGCACACTAAAGTTTTGCTGATTAAACCAACGCAGTGATGCTGTAGTTATGGTTCCAAAAGTACCCTTGTCCACCTTAGGAGGAAGACATTTGACAGCACTCACCATGTGGGGGCAGCATAGTGGCTCAGTGGGCCAACCCATTTGCTGTTTGGGCATTGGGCCCTAGGGCCCTTTAATGAAACCAGAAAGGGCCGTTTTTTTCGTTTTTTTCATTTTCTAAAAAAAACTGGAAAAACGTCTGAAAAAAAAGTTCCCATAGACTTCTACAGAAAAAAAACGTCCTTTAGCCCTCCCCCAGAGCGTCTTTTTTACTCGATTTTGCTGTGGTCTTTTTTTTTGAAAATGTTCCCAAAAAATGATGAAAAGAGCAAAAAATAAATTTATTGGAGATTATGTTCCCTGCACAGAAAAAATTTTCAGTTTTTTTCAGCTGCCTTTTACGGGCCCGGGAAAAAAAATTTTCGATTTTATGAATTTTTTTTAGTACAGGAAATTTTCCCCAAATTTACGAACGGGGGCCGGAAGGGAGCAACCCGGGGGACGGGCCGACAGCGGGGCCTGTCCCCCCGGTTCTTCACAGTTTGTATGCACTCCGGGGGAGGCTTGCAGCTGCCCCTCTCTGGTCCCACGGGCGGGGGCACGGGGCCATGGGGGCATCGGTGGGCATCTTTTGGCTGTTGGGATCCTCCCGAAGCGCATAGACCCCAAAGCCTCTTTTGGGGGGCCACGAGCGAGCACTCCCTGCCCCGCAATGAACTCTAAAAGGGGCTGAAGCGGACATGCAAACCTTAGGGGAGTTTTCCGGCACAGGAACCCCCTGCGATCCACTCCCCGCTCCCTGGGGGGGCCTGATGACTTTCACCGGCCTGTAACAGAAGACTAAAAAGAGAAGACAAAAACCCGCAGGGGAAACCTCGGAGCCGCGGGGAGCAAGGTGTTTATTTGTTTTTTTTTTTTTTTTTTTTTTTTTTTAACAAGCCCTGCCTTTATTCCCCATGGGGGCCCCTTTTCCTGCCTATGGGGGACAGCCTGCCTAAAACCTATCTATCTAGGGGGGACATACCTCCCCTTTTCCTTCTATGGGGGCCCAATACCTGCCTATCCCCACCTATGGGGGGAACCTTCCCTGAAAAATGGGGGACTTATTCCTCCTTTTTTTTTGGGGGGACATACCTCCCCTAAAACCTGCAATAGGGGAACTTCCCTGCCTTTTCCCTGCTAGAGGGCCTATACCTGCTATGAGGCCTTTATCCCTCCCTTTTAGCTGTTATGGGGGACATATACCTCTAGGGGGCATATACCTGCCTTTAATTACAAAACCAAAACATGTTTAAATATTTTGGGTTTTCCGACTTCCAAAAAAAAATTTAAAATTTAAAAGGGTTTGATCATTTCTTTAATGGTCTTAGAAAAAGGGGCCCGGAAATAAAAGCAACTTTCCCAATTGGAGGGGGTTTTAAATTAGAAAAGCTGCCTTTTCTACGGCCCCTTTTCCCTTGTTTTTTTTGTTTACACTGATATCCAGTCCTGGTCGAATCCCCCCGGACCCCTCCTCCTTGCATTTTCACTAGGGAGGGGGGGCTAAATTTTCCCTTCTTTTACAGCCCCGGGGTCGATTACGGACTGTGTTCTCACTCAGATTTAAGGGATCGTCCCCATTTTAAATTTTTTACGGGGCAGAAGAAAAGAATTACACTGTGGGCTTAAATAATCGGGAAAAATAGAAACAATTTGGGTCGACCCCGCCTGATCAGATTTTGGGGGCCCGTAGCATTTTTCTTTTCCAAAACCCAGCAGAAACAGCTGCAACAGTTTCTCCCAAAGGGGAAAAACCCAAAAAAACAGTTTTGTGCCAGTGCCTTTAACGCTCCTCCCAAAAGAAGGGTGTTGGGGTGTTAGTAGAAAGCTGAAAACCACATCCCCCGTTTGGAGGGATTCAGGGTCGTCTAAAATTGAATGACCCTGGGGTTATGTATACAGCTCTTACAAAAAAAGACTAGTGAAAAGGGGGAACCCATTTGGTTTGATTTTTTTGGATTTTTTCCAATTTGGGGGGAATTTTTCCCCCCCCCCCCCCCCCCCCCCCCCGGGGAGCCACCCTTTGCCAGTGAAGGGGGGGGATGATTTTCACCCGGGGGGGGGAAAGAAACGCCCCTGCTTTCCCAGATTGAGAAGCTGAGAGCAGTGTGTTTTCACCCCGAACAAAGGGGAAGGGGGATAAAATTCCCCTTTAAGAAGGAACCTACGGGCCCCTAACCCGTATGAAACCCGGGGGGCTGCCTGTATTTGGTTTTCTGGTGTTTTTTGTCCACTGCAGAGTAACATAGCCTCCTTTTTAATAAGGGAAAGGGAAAATTTGAAAAGGCCCCCCTTGCGGGGGCCCCCCCGCATGTGTCTCAGGGGTTTTAGCATGTTGCTCTCCCAGCTTTAAAGGGTTCTAAATTTTCAAAATCCCCCCTAATGCCCACTTTTTTAATTTTCTTTGGTTTGTGTGGGTTTCCTCCGGGTACTCAGAATTCCTCCCACACTAAAAATACATACAGATGGAAAAAAGGGAATTTATTTGTGACCCCAAATGGTGACAGGGGGGCAATGAAAATTTAATGAAAATCTCTTTTCGGGCATGTGGAATAACGGGGGCTTTTAAATTAAAATAATTTAAAATGTTTGCTTCCCCTTAGACACCCGCCCTGCAGGCTAGTTTTGGATCAAACCTCCAAGTGGGCACGTTTAGAAAGGTATTTATAACCACAGCATTACTTTTAATTTTTTTAGGGTACCCCACCAGTTTTTGGGGACAGTGAAGGGGAAATAAAAGGGGCCCCCTTGAAAATTCTTTTTTCTTTCTAAGTTTTGGTTGTATGCATCTGCCCGGGAAAGTGGTTTTTTTGGTTTTTTTAAATTTTGGTTAAAATTCCCCCATCATTGTTTTGTTCGCCGTTTCGCCTCTGGATGGTAAAACCATCTTTTCTTGCTGTCCATGTATTGGATCAATGCCCCGACTCCTTTTGGCGCCAGGGACCCATTAGGCCCCCGGTTTGGGGATTTTCCGAAAAACCAATGGGGGCAGATTTTTCATTTATGCCTAAGGGGGGGGTGTAAAAACTGTGCCCTCCAGCTTTTGGGGAAAAAATTAAAACCCCCATCATGCTTTGTAGCTTTTAAAACAGTGGAAATGATGGGGAATTTTTAAGCCCCCCCAAAAACCCTGGAAGGCCGCAGTTTGGGACCCCCCTTTGGCCCTAAGGGCTAGTCCCAAGGCCAGGTTTTCCGTCTTTTTTTAAAAAACTTTTTTTTTGGATTTAAAACCCGCCCCTAAAAAACCCTTTAAAACCCATGTGCATTCTTCCCCCCCGGGTTTTTCAGACGAACTTTAAAACATGTGGGTTTCCCAAAGGGGGGGAGGGCTTGAATCCAAAAACGCGGAAAAAACCGTTCCCCTTTTGTGACCCTTTTAAAACCCCAAATACGGGGTGGGGTTTTTTTTTTTCCCCAAACCCGGGCATTGGACTGTGCTGTGCAAAAAGAAAACCCTTTTATTTCCGCGCCCTGGACATTCTAAAACCCGGGCAGTGTTGAAAAAATCGGGCCCCACCCTTACACTTTTTATTATTTTCCCTTGGGTTTATGTCAAAATTGCGGAAAATGTTGGTGATGGTCTTTCCCACGAGAACCCCACATTCATTCTCCAAATCCACGCCTATTTTGGTCAGACAAAGCCCCGGGGAGTATTAAGGGATGGGGCCCTTCCCCCCCAGTGGAAAAAAAGGACCTGAAAACAAATTGACAAAAAAAACTTTCATGAAACCGCGTTTTTGTCCACCTGCTTAAAAAAAGCAGCTAAAAAAAAAAAAATCCCTTTTTTTCCCCGCAATTTGCTTTTTTTTACAAGCTTTTTTGCGGGGTTCTTTAAGCCTGTTTTTTAATGTATGCATAAATTAAGCCATTGAATGTAAGACCGAGCTACAAAAGGGTAAATAAAGCACATCATTGCAGTTATTTCGGGTTTGTTGCCAAAAATTAGTTTTTTTTTTTTTTTTTTACGGCCCTTTGGGGCCCCTATAGTCCTTTTTTTTTTTTAGGATTTTTGGTGTTTAAAATCCGTTTTTTTACAATATTTTGACGCTAAAAAGTTATTTTCGCTTCTGAACTAAAAATGCCCGGGTTTTTTTGTTTTGTTTTTAAAGGATTTTTTGGGACCGGAAACCCGTTTTTTTTTTAAGGGGTTTTTTGGGGTAAAAACCTTTTCCCCTTTAAAATATTTTTGGGGCTAATAAAGTTCCCGCTTTGTTTGGGCCCAAAATTTTTTTTTATTTTTTACAGATTTTTGGGGGCAAGGGAAACCTTTTTTTTAAAGGGGTTTTGTCGAAAAAAAATACTTTTAACAATTTTGGCGCTAATAAAGTTAAAAAAAGGATTTTAGTGCCCCAAAAACCGGTTTTAAAAAACGGATTTTTGGCCCCGGGAAATAACCGTTTAAAAAAAAAAAATTAAATTTTTTGCGTCAAAAAGCGGAAGGGGGGTTTCAGATTTTTTGGGGTAAAAAATTTCTTCGCTTCGGCCCCCTTAAAATACATTTTTTTTTTACGGATTTTTTCCGCCAGAATCCGTTTATTTCGGAAGGGTTTTGGGACTAAAAAAATTTTCTTTAAAAGATTTTGCCGATAATGTTTAAATTTTTTTACGCCATTAAATACGTTTTTTTTTTTTTTTTTTTTTTTCGATTTTGTCACTAAAACCCTTTTTTTACAGGGTTTTGGCGCTTAAAAAAGTTAAGAAAAATGTTTTAGTGGGGGGGGGGGAAAATTGGGGGAAAAAAAAAATCGGTTAAAAAAAAATTTTATGGGGAAACAGGGAAATGAAGTTAAAATTTTGCCGGGGCCAAAAAACTGTAAAGAAAAAAATTTTTTGTGCCAAAATCCCTAAAAAAAAAAAAAAAAAAAAAGGATTCCGGGGCCAAAAAACCCGTAAAAAAAAAAAAAAAAAACAAAAATTATTTTTTGTGTCGGAAGCAAAATAAAAATATTTGGCCAAAGTATGGGTTTGGGAAATGGATTTTTAGCACCAAAAAACCTCAAAAAAGGTTTTTACGGGGAAAAAGGCGTATTTTTAGGGGAAAAAAAAATATGAATTGCGCCAAAAAATTTGGGGTTTGCGACCCAAAAGACATTTTTCCATTTTTTTTTAAAAAAGGTTTTTAAAACAGGGAAAACAAAACACCCCTTGGTTGGGAAATTTTTTAAGTTTTAACCTTTATTAAAACCCACTAAAAGGTGGGCCCCTTTGGATCTTGGGGGTTTTTTATTGAAAAAATTTCCAAAAAACCCCCCCCACACCCAAAAAGCGGCCCAAAGACGTCCGGCGCCCCTTTTACAAAAAGGGACTCCTGTAGTAAAAATTTTTTGCCCGGCTCTGGGGGGTTTTTTAGAACATGTTGCAAAAGGCCCAGTAAAAAAAACGGCGAAAAAAAAAGCTCAGTGTAGACAGCAGGCGTGTTTAAAATAGAAGTCTAGGGGAGATTACATGTTTTTCCGCGTTTTTAGAAAACAAAAAAACGCTGAAAAAACTGCGTTTTTCTGTTTGCAGTTTTTGACAGAGCCTAAAAACACAAAGTATTTTAGGGTAATGTGCACTAGAATTCTGGCACAATTGTCAATGTATTTGAAACCGGTCTCTTTATTATGAGAAGTGCAAAGACCAACTGAATGGGTCACACAAATAGACACCAATCTAAAAAGTCCGGCACTGACGCAGTTTGCACTATTTTGTTTTTTTGTTTATAAAGCCCTTATTCATTTCATGTAATATTTTGTCTGGCGCCTTCTTCACATCAATACCAAGCCCCCTACTGACACACAGTAATAGAAATCGCTTCACAACTGCAGGCTTATCCACCTGGTTATTTTACAGGGTGTTAATCACTCTCACTAAACAAATGACTATTTATAGCTGCTGGAGTCCAGGAAGAATAACCTTCTGACACTGCAGCCTCAATGGCTTTAATGTTTTCACCATAGGATTAACATCAGGAGCTAAACATGGAGCGGCTCGATATTTCTTCTTATTCTCTGCCACCTGTTCCCCCCATGTTCCCAGCACCTAAGGCTATGTCTACACAGCACAGCTTCACCGTTGCATTTTCGTCCCGATTCAGTAGTCTCAATCCGTCGAAAATCGAACGGTACCCTGTGCTACACAGACCGCAATGAAAAATCCATGGTCTACAGCACCAATATTTTACCGTTGGGTATAAAATCTGGCGGATTCTGCAACGTGCCGTACGCTGCGCCGGATTCCGCAACGTGCCGCCCGCTGCGCCGGATTCCGCAACGTGCCGCCCGCTGCGCCGGATTCCGCAACATGATGTATACTGTGCCGGATTCTGATCGGATTTGCCATCAACAAATCTGAAAACTGACTGTGGCTTTTGAGCACTTCTGCACCAAAACACCGGACTCTGCAACGTGCCGCACGCTGCGCCGGATTCTGCAACCCTGCCGCACGCTGCGCCGGATTCTGCAACCCTGCCGCCCGCTGCGCCGGATTCCGCAACGTGCCGCCGCCCGCGCCGGATTCTGCAACATGATGTATACTGTGCCGGATTCTGATCATTTGCCATCAACAATTTTGAAAACTGCTGTGGCTTTTGCGCCAATTCTGCACCAAAAAACCACCCGGATCTGCAACTGCGCACGCTGGCCGGATTCTGCAAATGCGCACGCTGCGCGGATTCTGCAAAAGTGCGACGCTGCGCCGTATTCTGCAACGTGCCGCACGCTGCGCCTGATTCTGCAACGTGCCGCTCGCTGCGCCGGATTCTGCAACGTGCCGCACGCTGCGCCGGATTCTGCAACGTGCCGCACGCTGCGCCGGGGTTCTGCAACGTGCCGCACGCTGCGCCGGATTCTGATCAGATTTGCCATCAACAAATCTGAAAACTGACTGTGGCTTTTGCGCAATTCTGCACCAAAAGCAGCGGTCCTGCAACGTGAAAATGCAGTCGGATTTTGGAACGCATTTTGACATAGGCTAAGTCTACACAGCATAAGGACTCCAGCCTAAATACTGCCAGAGAGCCCTAATTTGGATCGAGAGCCGTCCTTCCGGCCACCAGCAGCCCACTTTAAAGGGGTTGTCTCATCTCATCTCAAAGTTTCATAGGATGCCTGAATGAAATAAAGCTGCTTTGGGTCTGTCACTTTTCCCGGTCAAGCTGTCTGTAATTAGCATATGAGCTCCCTGTATTCAGACTTCTCTGTTCATTAGTATAAATTAGCTAAATTACCTTCTACCAGGACTGGAGAAGCTGCTGAGCTAATGTAAACAGTAATTACTGTCTTTTGTCTGAAAGATCAGATAACAAACAAGCTCTCACTGCCTGCAGTTCTGTGCCACCTCCAACTGTATGATGACATCACTCCCTGCTATCAGATAGAACAAACGGCAGGGGAGAAGGAGTACACCGGTCGGTCAACTGGGAAACTAGAAAGCCCTCAGGTGATAAAATCACTTGTAGCTCCTTAAAAAAAAAAAAAAGATAAACAAAGCTAAATATTTGGAAAACATTTTGATTTAGTGTTCCCTACATTTTGAAAGCTAATCTTTGTAGTGGGGACAACCCCCTTTTGTTTCCTCATTTTTTTCTTTAAATTGGTTTTGGTTAAGGATGGACCAGAACATTGTTATTGTTTTAGTAAATACTAAATCTCCTAGGAAATAACAATTCTGGTTTATCTGTCCTTAAATGTTTTCTGTTGTATGGTTCCCCTGTTATTCCTCCTACAATTCCTTACCCAAAAATGGGGGTTGTCTGCTAATCTGACATCGTCATTTTTTGTAGGAAACCTGAGGTATAACACTTTGATTCAATGTAAAATACTCAGTGTAAAGGGGGTTTACGTGTAAATTTGATTGCCCCCAAAAAAAACTTGCAAAAAGGGCAATACACTCGTCGAAATCCCTAAGAAACATTTTTGTATCTATCATACATGAAAAACTTGGATGTTGATAGATGCATAAATGTTCTTTTGGGTTTTTGCGTAGGTATTGCCTTTTTGCCCAAAAAGTGCCCCTGGGGGGTTGTGTGTGTACATGTTAAAAATGTGCCCCAGCCCTGCCTGGCCCCAGGTTTGCTCGTTTTTTAAAATGTTTTTGTGTGCAGAAAACATACGTTATATTTGGTGTACATTGATTTTAACCATATGGAAAGGAAGGGGTGTTCAATTTTGGGTTTCTGTCCCCGACCACTCTCACAGGCTGTCATAAGAAGGGCAGCTTTGCAGGTTGGGTATGTTTTTTATTTTTCTCTCTAAATAATGGAGGTCGGTGACCCAGTGAGAGGCCTGATTGGCTCGATTGAGAGGTAAAGATAGGATAGGACTGCCCGATTTGAGACCACGTTGAAGTCGTGGGCAGCTTAAACATGTTCTGATCATGATATGTGAACCGAGAGTCTCAAAATAACTTGGACACCGACCCATCAATGTCTAAACCACCAGCAAAAAAAAAAGGAGGAGTACACCCCTAAGTGAAATGGGAAAAATTGTGCCCAATTTGCCATTTTCTCTTCATCATGTCATTTGACTCAGTCTTGCAAGGTCTCAGGTGTGAATGGGGAGCAGGCGTGTTAAAATTCGGTGTTGTCGCTTACGCTTTCTCCCATACTGGCCACTGGAAGTTCCACATGTCATCTCATAGCAAAGAGCTCTCTGAGGATCTGAAAAAAAGAAGAATCGCTGCTCTACATAAAGATGGCTTAGGGTATGTTCATACGGCTTATATTAGGGCGCATTACTGCGCTTAATACGCGGGGAAATGCAGCCCATAATTACGATAATCCATAGCTCTCAGAGAACTATGGATTACACCTCCTCTCCCCGCTCGTACAATACAATTATATTGTACACGCGGGGAGATAAGTGACATGTCAGTTACTTGAAGTGAATATGCACCGCAAGTAATGCATGTCTATGCAGTACTTCGTGTGAACATACCCTTAGACTATAAGAAGATTGCCAAAACCCTGAAACGGAGCTGCAGCACGGCGGCCAAGACAGCAGTTTAACAAGGCAGGCTCCACTCAGAGCATAGCTGCAGAGGTTAAATGGGTGGAGAGTCAGCCTGTCAGTGCTCAGATCATATGCTGCACAATGTATCAAATTGGTCTGTATGGCTGTCGTCCCAGAAGGAAACCTCTTCTAAAGATGATACACAAGAAAGCCTGCAAACAGTTTACTAGACAAGTAGACTAAGAACACAGATCACTGGAATCATGTCCTGTGGTCTGATGAGACCAAGATAAACTTATTTGGTTCAGATGGTGTCAAGTGTGTGACAGAAACCAGGTGAAGAATACAAAGACAAGTGTGTCTTGACTACAGTCAAGTATGATAGTGGAAATGTCATGGTTTGGTGACGCATGAGTGCTGCCGACTGTGGGGAGCTACAGTTCATTGAGGGAACCATGAATGCCAACATGTACTGTGACATACTGAAGCAGAGCATGATCACTTCCCTCTGGAAATGGGGGGGGCAGAGCAGTATTCCAACATGATAACCCCAAACACTCCAAAACAACCGCTGCCTTGCTAAAGAGAATGAGGGTAAAGGTGCTGGACTGGCCAAGCTTATTGAGCATCTGTGGGGCAACTTCAAATGGAAGGTGGAGGAGCGAAAGGTTTCTAACCTCCACCAGTTCTGTGATGTTGTCAGTGAGGAGTTGAAGAGGATTCCATTGGCTGCAACCTGTGATGCTATAGTGACATCCATGCCATAGAGATAAGTGTAAGTAAATATAGAGAACAGTTCATTCTTTACACACAATATTACCCAGAAATCTAGAGTTGCTTGTTTAAAAGGAGTGTTTCAGGTAACCACATGCAGGGAACTCATTGGCTGCAGTAGCTGGCAGGATTGTAGTATGAATAATGAATGAGGGCTTGCTTAATGATACCGGCCAGAGGAAGGAATTTACCATTCACTTACTGCAACCTAAGTGAAGCCGGCATTAAACAGCCATTAACAATATGTCAGCTCTTCGAGGACACAGCGGAGTTATTGTAAAGGACATCTTCATCTAAACTGGTGTCCTTACAGCCGGCTGTAGAGAACGGCCACAGGTCTGCCCACACACGGTCACCTCGCCGAGCTTTACGTGTAAAGGGGTTTAATACCGGACTGGAACCATTTGAACATTTTTTTTCTCCCATTTTACAGAGCTCCGATTCCTGAACTTATCAAGCACATAGTAGTTTAACCATGTAGATTGTGGCGACAGGTCTACTACTGCGAGAAGCAAACTGGGACGATTTAAAGTGGATCTGTCATGTCTCCATGTACTCTCCTGAAAGCAGCAGACCATAGAGGGGGAGATGACCAACTCCAGGATATACGGATTTCGATGATTTTGGTCAATATTTGAATGTAACATGCTGAGACTCACAAAAAAGCCTGCGAGTCCTGTCCCTCCCACACATAATAGAGAGCCTGCGAGTCCTGCCCTCCACACACAGAGAAAGCCTGCTCCCGCAACACACAGAGAAAGCCTGCGAGTCCTGCACCCCCCCCCCGTCTACAGACAAAGCCTGCGAGTCCTGCACCCCCCCCCCCCCCGCTACAGAGAAAGCCTGCGAGTCCTGCCCTCCACACACAGAGAAAGCCTGCGAGTGCTGCTCCCCCACACACAGAGAAAGCCTGCGAGTGATGCACACCACACACAGAGAAAGCCTGCGAGTGGAGCCATCCACACACAGAGAAAGCCTGCGAGTGCTGCCCTCCACACACAGAGAAAGCCTGCTCCCGCAACACACACAGAGAGAGCCTGCGAGTCCTGCCCTCCACACACAGAGAAAGCCTGCTCCCGCAACACACACAGAGAAAGCCTGCTCCCGCAACACACACAGAGAAAGCCTGCGAGTCCTGCACCACCCCCCCGCTACAGAGAAAGCCTGCGAGTGCTGCCCTCCACACACAGAGAAAGCCTGCTCCCGCCCCACACACAGAGAAAGCCTGCGAGTCCTGCCCCCACCCCGCTACAGAGAAAGCCTGCGAGTCCTGCCTCCACACACAGAGAAAGCCTGCGAGTGCTGCTCCCCCACACACAGAGAAAGCCTGCGAGTCCTGCTCCCCCACACACAGAGAAAGCCTGCGAGTGCTGCTCCCCCACACACAGAGAAAGCCAGCGAGTCCCTCCCCCCCCACACACAGAGAAAGCCTGCGAGTGCTGCTCCCCCAACACACAGAGAAAGCCTGCGAGTCCTGCCCCCCCAACACACAGAGAAAGCCTGCGAGTCCTGCTCCCCCAACACACAGAGAAAGCCTGCGAGTCCTGCTCCCCAACACACAGAGAAAGCCTGCGAGTGCTGCTCCCCCAACACACAGAGAAAGCCTGCGAGTGCTGCTCCCCCAACACACAGAGAAAGCCTGCGAGTGCTGCTCCCCCAACACACAGAGAGAGCCTGCTAGTCCTGCTCCCCCTAACACACAGAGAAAGCCTGCGAGTCCTGCTCTTTCCACACACAGAGAAAGCCTGCGAGTCCTGCTCTTTCCACACACAGAGAAAGCCAGCGAGGCCGTCTCAAAACACACACAGAGAAAGCCTGCGAGTCCTGATCCCCCCACACACAGAGAAAGCCTGCGAGTGCTGCTCCCCCAACACACAGAGAAAGCCTGCGAGTGCTGCTCCCCCAACACACAGAGAAAGCCTGCGAGTGCTGCTCCCCAACACACAGAGAAAAGCCTGCGGAGTGCTGCTCCCCCAACACACAGAGAAAGCCTGCGAGTCCTGCTCCCCAACACACAGAGAGAGCCTGCGAGTCCTGCTCCCCGCAACACACAGAGAAAGCCTGCGAGTCCTGCTCTCACCCTCCCACCCCCACACATATGTATATAGAGAAAGCCTAGTGTCATAGTGTGAAACCAGTGTGTACCAAGGAGAAGGAAAATGTGCCTGTTCAGTAAGAAAGGGGTAAGCGGGGTAAACAGCTCAATCAGGGGCTGGTTACAGCTAATCAATGGGACAGGAATAGTCCTTTAACCCCTTAAGCCGAACGCCTGAAAAGTAGTTAATGACCAGAACATATTTTTTAGTTTTGGCCTCCTTGCATTTAAACAGTTGTAACTTTTTTATTTTTTCAATGACGCAGTTGGATGAGGCCTCGTTTTATTCAAGACAAGTTGTACTTTATAAGGGAATAGTTTAAGTACACTTATAAATAATTGCAGTATTTTTTTTTTATTTTTTTCCAAAATTTTTTTTTGTTTTTTTTTCATTTTTTTTTTACACCATTAACATTTCACACTTAATAACTTGTTAGATTAATTCTACAGGTTATTTACGGTCGTGTGGATACCAAATATGTGTAGGTTTTTTTTGTGCGTGTAATTTATTTACAATTATTTTTTATGAAATATTTATTTTTATTTTATTATTTATTTTTTTTATTCTTTTTTTTACACTTATGTTTTTTTTGTACTTTTTTTTCACTCCCATGGAGGGAGAACTGTTTAACATTTTTTTTAATTTTTTTTTTACACTTAGTAATGTATTTGCATATTCATATATGCTAATACATTCTAATCTGTGTCAGTCTGACACAGGCAGTGATTAGGACAGCACACAGTGCGTCCTAATCACTGGCTTCATACACAGACACACGCTAGGTCCCCAGAGCTGACTGTGCAGCTGTTCCCCGGGCTCTGTCGGGTCACCGGGTGTTCCGATCACCCGCAGAGCAGGGGATCCCTTTGATTGCGCTGCAGTAACGCACCGCCGCAATCAAGGGTTAAAGCATCGGGTTGCGGAGGTTTCCTCCGCTCCCCGATGCCTGCAGGAGATGCTCTGGGATCGGGGGCTGTGTAGTTCAGCCCCGATACCAGCGCAGCTGCGGCAACCGGGCGCCGCAAACCCCGATGTCTGCAGCGACGTCAAAGACGTCGCTGCAGACGAACGAACCGCACCGGCCGCCGTCCAAAAGACGGTGCCGCGTCGTTTAAGGGGTTAACAATGTCTCAGAAATGTGTTAAATATGACATATGCCACCTATGACAGCCTCTTCCTACAGAATTAAAGAAGTAATCCACTTGCTGGATATGTACATAAAAAGTGCATGAAGACCTAGAAAAAGATTACTGCTAGGCCCCCAGTCCACAGCACAGGCCAAACTGGCCCAGACAATCGCATATAACAGGATTTTAGCTGACAGTGGGGATATACATAGCAGAAGCCCTCGCAAATAACTAATAATCTGGTTATGTTCCAGTCATAGGGCATTTTCTCAAGTCTCTGTAATTGTGAGCTATTCACACCCTGCAGCAGGAGTCATGGCAGATAATGCAATATAACAGACTACAGCTGGTGAGGATATGCCCTTAATAAGATCCCTGACATCTAAAGTAAAAACAGCAACTAGGAAATAGTCATTCCTGAGAAGTGAGGGAACTCTCTGTGCTCGCTGCAATGGAATGAACATGGGTTGCGCATTTCTGAGTAACAACATGTTACCCTGCCATATGAGCCGCCATCTGGAAGGAGGTTAGCATTTTATTTTGGGCAATCTTCCTGGAGGTTCTCCCTCCCTTACATGCCAGGTCTAAAAACCTTCTAAAAGACCATTGTGTTTCCTTTAGAGGGGTGCTCCACCTCACAATGTCTTTACTTATTCTGTATATGATAGGACATTTCACAATTCTGTAACATAGAGTGTACATATACATACATACACACATATATGCATACATACACAGTGGGGAAAATGAGTGTTTGTAGGTGGGAAAAGCTGCAAAACTGTCAGTGTATCAAAGAATGGAGAGGTCTAATTTTTATCCTAGCTACACTTCAATTGTGAGACTTAATCTTAAAAAAAAAAAAAAAAATCCAGAAATTCACATTGTATGATTTTTAAATAATTTGCATTTTATTGCATGAAATACGTATTTAATACAATAGAAAAAACGAACTTAATATTTGGTACAGAAACTTTTATTTGCAATTACAAAAGATCAGATGTTTCCTGTAGTTCTTGACCAACTTTGCAGACACTGCAGCAGGGATCTTGGCCCACTTCTCAATACAGATCTTCTCCAGATCTTTTAGTTTTCAGGGCGGTCTCAGGGCTACATTGAGTTTCAGCTCCCTCCAAAGAGTTTCGATTGGGTTCGGGTCTGGAGACCGTTTAGGCCATTCCAGGACCGTGAAATGCTTCTTACATAGTCACTCCTCAGGACAATGACCTGAAACTCACAGCCAGGGCAACCATCTTCAATGCGCGTACTGGAGGAAGGTGGTTGTTGGCCAAAACCTCAATGCATGGCCGCATCCATCCTCCCTTCAATACGGTGCAGTCATCCTGTCCCCTTTGCAGAAAAGCACCCCCAAAGTATGATGTTTCCACCCCCCATGCTTTACAGTTGGTACAGTGTTCTTGGGGTTGTACTCCTTCTTCCTCCAAACACGGCGAGTGGTATTGATACCAAGAAGTTCTATTTTGGCCTCATCTGACCACATGACCTTTTCCCGCCTCCTCTGGATCATTCAAATGATCATTGGTGAACTTCAAACAGGCGTGGGCATGTTCTGGCGCGAGAAGGGGGGTTATGCGTGCCCTGCAGGATTTTAATCCATGACGGTGTAGTGTGTTACTAATGATAATCTTTGAGACTGTGGTCCCAGCTCTATTCAGGTCATTGACCAGGTCCTCCCATGTAGTTCTCGCTGATTCCTGACCTTTCTACAGAATCATCCTTACCCTCTGAGATGAGATCTTGCATGGAGCCCCAGGAAGATTGACAGTCATCTGGAGTTTCTTCCATTTTCTAATAATTGCGCCAACAGTTGTTGTCTTCTCATCAAGCTTCTTGCCTATTGACCTGTAGCGGCCCATCCCAGCCTTGTGCAGCTCTACAATTTTGTCCCAGGTGTCCTTAGACAGCTCTTTGGTCTCAACCATGGTGGAGAGGTTGGAGTGTGATTGATTGTATGGACAGGTGTCTTTTATACAAGTAACAAGTTCAAACATGTAAAATTAATACAGGTAGGGAGTGCATAAAAGGAGGGCTTCTCAAAGAAAAAGTAACAGGTCTGTGACAACCAGAATTCCTGCTGGTTGGTAGGTGATCAAGTACTTATTTCATGTAATAAAACGTATATTAATTATTTAAAAATCATACAATGTGACTTTTGGGGATTTTTTTTTTTTAGATTGTCTCTCACAGCTGAAGTGTATCTACAATAAAATCACAGACCACTCCATTCTTTGTAGGAAACTTGCAAAATTGCCAGTGTAATACACACACACACACACACACACACACACACACACGAAAATAAGTATCAGCCCAAAAATTAGAGCCTAAAAACAAAAGTGCAGGGCAAGATTTTGGAATTCATTTCCTTCACAGTTCCTAGAGCTGGCCATATACAGTGGGGAAAAAAAGTATTTAGTCAGCCACCAATTGTGCAAGTTCTCCCTCTTAAAAAGATGAGAGAGGCCTGTAACTGACATCATAGGTAGACCCCAACTATGAGAGACAAAATGAGAAAACAAATCCAGAAAAATATCACATTGTCTGATTTGGAAAGAATTTATTTGCAAATTATGGTGGAAAATAAGTATTTGGTCAATAACAAAAGTTCATCTCAATACTTTGTTATATGTCCTTTGTTGGCAATAACAGAGGTCAAACGTTTTCTGTAAGTCTTCACAAGGTTGGCTCACACTGTTGCTGGTATGTTGGCCCATTCCTCCATACAGATCTCCTCTACAGCAGTGATGTTTTGGGGCAGTCGTTTGGCAACACAGACTTTCAGCTCCCTTCAAAGGTTTTCTATGGGGTTGAGATCTTGAGGCTGGCTAGGCCACTCCAGGAACTTGAAATGCTTCTTATGAAGCCACTCCTCCGTTGCCCTGGCGGTGTGCTTGCGATCATTGTCATGCAGAAAGACCAGCCACATTTCATCTTCAATGCCCTTGCTGATGGAAGGAGGTTTGCACTCAAAATCTCACGATACATGGCCCCATTCATTCTTTCATGTACATGGATCAGTCGTCCTGGTCCCTTTGCAGAGAAACAGCCCCAAAGCATGATGTTGCCCCCCCCCCACCCCCATGCTACACAGTAGGTATGTTGTTCTTTGGATACAACTCAGCATTCTCTCTCTTCCAAACACGACGAGTTGTGTTTCTACCAAACAGTTCTACTTTGGTTTCATCTGACCATATGACATTATCCCAATACTCTTCTGGATCATCCAAATGCTCTCTAGCAAACTTCAGATGGGCCCGGGGACACATATGGCAGGGGGACACATATGGCACTGCAGGATCCGAGTCCCTGGCGGCTATTGTGTTACTAATGGTAGCCTTTGTTATGTTGGTCGCAGCTCTCTGCAGGTCATTCACTAGGTCCCCCGTGTGGTTCTGGGATTTTTGCTCACCGTTCTTGTGATCATTTTTACCCTACGAGGTGAGATCTTGCATGAAGCCCCAGATCGAGGGAGATTATCAGTGGTCTTGTATGTCTTGCATTTTCTAATTATTGCTCCCACAGTTGATTTCTTCACACCAAGCTGCTTGCCTATTGCAGATTCTTCCCAGCCTGGTGCAGGGCTACAATTTTGTTTCTGGTGTCCTTCGACAGCTCTTTGGTCTTCACCATAGTGGAGTTTGGAGTGTGACTGTTCGAGGTTGTGGACAGGTGTCTTTTATACTGATAACAAGGTCAAACAGGTGCCATTACTACAGGTAATGAGTGGAGGACAGAGGAGCCTCTTAAAGAAGAAGTTACAGGTCTGTGAGAGCCAGAAATCCTGCTTGCTTGTAGGTGACCAAATACTTATTTTCTTCCATAATTTGCAAATAAATTCTTTCCAAATCAGACAATGTGATTTTCTGGATTTATCTTCTCATTTTGTCTCTCATAGTTGAGGTCTACCTATGAGGTCAATTACAAGCCTCTCCTATCTTTTTAAGTGGGAGAACTTACACAATTGGTGGCTGACTAAATACTTTTTTTCCCCACTGTACATGGGGTCAAAATCACTACAGATAAAACCCAAGAACGGCATGATTGGCTAACATCATAACGTGCATGACAGCAATCAAAGCTTCCCAGAGATGCCTGCTCGTTTTTTTTGTTTTTTTTTTTCAACAAGAGAAAAACCACTGCCAGGAGCCTCTGTCCAGGCCTTATTCCATACTCTTCATTAAAGTACATGCAGTGATTGGCGGTCTAGCAGCTACAATACAGTGCGGTACTACATGTTCTGTACTTTTGTTTACATGTACCAGGATGAGCGGCTCCTTTGGACACCAGGTGGGGCTTCATTATCTTTTTTTTTCTGGTACACAGTGTATAAAGCACATAACCCAGAAAAGCTCCTGTCCTTAACCCCGTTCCCGGTCTATTTTTTTTTTTGGTCACATCCATTTTTCCCTACCCGCCTTCCCGGAGCCATAACTTTTTTATTTTTCCCCATCTACATAGACATATGAGGGCTTTTATTTTGTGGGACAATATGTACTTTCTGATGGTGTCATTCACAGTACTATAGAATATACTGGGAAACAGCAAAAAATAAATTCTAAGTGGGGCAATTTGTGAAAAAACACTTGTGCCATGTTTGCGGGAGTTTTGTATATACAGCGTTCAATCTTCTGTATAAATCATGTGTTATCTCTATTCTTCAGGTTGGATACGAATCCAGCAATACCAAACCTGTAGGGTTTTTGTTATGTTTTGGTACAGTAAAAAAAATTCCAAACATTTTCTATTTTTAAAATTTTTGCCACGGCGCCGTTTTCTGCGACCAATAACTTTTTTTGGTACGTCTACCTAAGAACTTGCGTGAGGGGGGATTTTTTGCAGGCTGAAGTGTACTTTTCATTGGTATGAGTTTAGAATACATGCAAATTTCTTGGTAATTTTTATTACAATTTTTAGGGGATGTGAAATGACCAAAAAAAAAATAATTTTGCAATTCTCTTTCTTCTGTGGTGCTTAGCGTACGGGATAAATGATGTTACATTCGGATGCAGCAATAATTATGTGTAACTTTTTTTATTCTTTTTTTTATTTGTAAAATGGCAAAAAGGGGGCGATTTAAAAAAAAAAAAAACTATCCGGAGTCCGCAGTAGACTCCGGACAGCCGCAGACTCACGGCTGTCCGGAGTTTCTGGCACAGGCAGCGTGTGTCATCACGCTGCGTGCGCGGCCTGATGACATCACCCGCCTGTGCCGAGAAGATGGAGGAGAGGCGCGGGAGGCGGAGCAGCGGGGAGTGAGGTAAGTGGGTTTTTTTTTTTTTTTTATAAAAAAAAAAAAAAGAACCCTGCCTATAACCAGCCTAGGGGGGACATATAACTGCCTGTGACCAGCCTATGGGACCTATACCTGCCTATAACCAGCCTAGGGGGACATACCTATAAGCATAGAGAAAACACATTGTGATTGAGAATAGATCTCAGCATAAAGTTTTAAAAAGATTAGTATACAGCGCATTTTATTATGCGTTTCTATTACTCGGTTTAAACCCTTCTCGCCACTGTGATTTCCATTTACGTTTCATTTCGCTTTTTCCTCCTCTACTTTCAAGATTCATTTTTTTTATTTTTTGTCTACATAGCTATTCAAGGGCTTGTTTCTATGGAACAAGATATAGTTTTTAATCAATTATATAATATATGAAAAAGCAAAAAAAAAAAAAAAAAATTATGTGAGGTGGAGTAAGGGGTGGGGAAAACAAAAACTAAGCGCGAAATGTATGAATGGGGCTTTGCCAGTTATCGGACATCAAAAAGCTGTAGTAGACCAGTTCGATAGATGTATGAACAGTAACATTCCAAATTTTGGCGCGATAAGTGCCTGTGCGACACTTTTTAATGTGTCAAATATTAGGGGGCGTCACACCACGTTCATAGAATTAAACACATTTATGATTCTTGTTCTGCGCCTACGTTTGGTTTCAGAACAGT
The DNA here is from genome assembly GCA_025379985.1 of Phyllomedusa bahiana. NCBI lineage: Eukaryota > Metazoa > Chordata > Amphibia > Anura > Hylidae > Phyllomedusa > Phyllomedusa bahiana. The sequence continues at coordinate 20,224 of JAODAL010002647.1, forward strand.
TAGACCAAGTTAAAGGCGGTCTGCCTGAGCCCGAGTTGTCTTATTGGCACTACACTGCGCCTGTATGTATGACCTGCAGAAGAACAGGTCCACACATTCTGGCGCAGTCTATACTACCTTATAGCAATTTAGACCTGGCCTGTCAGCACCAACGTTCCTACATGTCGTCCTAAATTTTTAACACCACTAGTTTTAACCTTCCTGACAGATCCCCATTTTTTTTTTAAATCTGACATGTGTCACTATATGTGGAAATAACTTTTGACACTTACCTATCCATGTGATTCAGAGATCGTTTTCTCATGACATATTGTGCTTTAAGGTAGTAAGAATTTGTGGTCCAGACAACAAACAAAATTACATTTAATTTTTTTACCCCCCTAATCAGTGACGCGTACCACTGATTAGTGGTCAGGGGCAGTAGGACTAACAAAATTAACCCTGTGTCAACAAATTAGCTTGGATGCTGATCAATGATTTAAAATCACCGGACGCACAGAATTGGATTTAAAAAAAAAAAAACACTGCAAAGAAAAAAAAATTCAGATGCTGATTAGTGCATCACTAATCGGCACTGCTGAGAGAAGTGATTGCGCAGCTATTGGTGCAACTTATGGGTTAAAAAAAAATAAAAAATCACTGCACCCCAATAAAAATGCTGATTAGTGAAAAATCACTAATCAGCAGTCAGAGGACAAAGTAATAAGCAGTCTGTGCTTCCCACAGCACGGACAGCTCAGTCAGCCACTGCACCATCAATGAGAAGGACGTAGCGGGAAGAGCACAACGATCCACTGGAAAACCAATGATTCGCAATCCACAGGATTTTAGAGCCATTAGACCAGCAGGGAAGGTAAGCACAGCACAGGCACCGCTCTGCTCGCTATACCTGAACGGAAGAAGATTATGTCCAATGTCGTGAAGGGGTTGAGAGTACTAAAAATATTTTATCATTTGTGTTGCAGCAGCATTTTCTACAACAGATAACTTTTTGTTTTTCCACCTATGGAAGTAGGTGGGGGTCTATTTTTTTGCAGGCTGTAGATTTTTATTGGTACCATTTTTGAATAAATGCGATTTTTTGACCATTATTTTAAGGTTTTTTTGAGGACTCTGTGACTAATAAAGGAAAAAATGTTGGTGTTGGGCATTTTCCCCCTTAATTGTGTTATTTATTTTTTTACAGTGTTTACTATACTGGTTAAATAATGTCCAACAATATAAGTTCAGACTATTATGGAGGAAGCAATACTAATTCGGTTCAACTTCTTTTTAATTTGTATAAATGTACATGCACATGTAAATGCACATTTAGTAAAAAAGTGGTTGTAGAGGTAGTTGTCTAATGTTACACCAATTATTATATTTGATTTTGTTTACACCAATAACGGTGCACAAAAAAAAAAAAAAAATTGGTTCAACAAGATCTGACCTTCCTCAATAAGCCACACCCATTTACTCCACAGCAACACCCTCTTGTCAGACAAAGTAAAAATGAAAGTGTGAAAGAGTGTCTAACACACACACATGCTACAAAGCTCATATACTAATACAATTGCAGCAAAAACCTGGCATATCTGTCCTACTATGCTATCTAAGAAAGTGAAGACAGCATGCCTCACACGCACACTGGGGTCTCTATTAAAAGCATATGTTTAATACAGAGCCAGTCAGTCAACACTTGCTGTTCCCATGTTGATCTACTTGTTATAAATAAAAACCTGTACCTAAACGTGTGCATTCAAGTATACACCGATTCCTAAGGCTGGACATATCGTCACAATATAGGTCTTTGGTATCCATATCATGGCCTTAAGAAATGTATTTTTAAAGTGTATGCCAATGGAAAACTATACCAGTGTATGTGCCCACGTTTGCAAACGTATATGTTTGTAGCTGGCATTAAAAATATCAACAAATAAATTACAGGGAAAAACTGGTAACAGCCAATAGTTTAATAAAAACAAGCAAAAAAAAAAAAAAATATGTACATCAAAACGTATGCACAAAACCATGTACATCTGGGATACACTTAGCATGTGAACCTAGCCCAACACTCACAGACATAATTGGCCAGAGATAGCACCAAGGAAAAAGATTGCCAGCAACTCCAGATAAATAGAAAAAAAGCTATGCAAAATTTAATGATATAAAATCACATGAAGACACAAAAAGCAACCATGGCCAGACAGACGCTGATGCGTTTCGAGTTCCTCCGAACCCTTAGTCGTAGCACAAATACAGTGCACTCATTAGTTCCTTATATACTGTATGTAAAGAAGACTCGCCCGTGTGAAGACAAACGCTGGAACATCCACCTTCCGGCCGCTCGCGCATGCGCTGAGCGCACCTCCGGGACACCAGGCCGCACGCGACCAAACCCGGCCCCCAGCGAAGCAATGGCCAGAGCAATGCATACAACCTGGTCTGCTCTGTCCTCGCTCAGCCATTTCGCTTGGCACAATGGAGCTTACTGGACACCAGCGAGTCTTCACACATTGGTCTCTTTTACCGATATCACAAACTACAGTCAATTTCCTTAAACACCAATTCACCTATAGGACTCAGACTAGGACTAAGGTTTCTACACTGAACAGCGTCAGTCTGTTTAATCAGCCTAGATGAAGCATGGCTTTTGTGGTCGATATACCATTTTTTTAAAAAAATTTTTTTAAAGATGGATGGATGAAATTTACAAGTTTTAAATCGGGACTGGCCCTTGGATTTTCAAAGTGGATGCTGGATTTTTTTGTTCTTCGATTGACCCCCCAATTCACCTATAGGGAGGGTGCACACATGTAAGTTTTTAGTTAATGGAGTAATCCAGCAAGTAAAGAATTTTCTTAGTACATTTGATAATTGAATACTTTCATTCAACTCTCTACACCAGTTTGGCACAGTGTTAGAGACTTCTGCTTGCTGTCACTTACCGTGAACCTCTACTCTCTAATGCAAGTAGGTATAAATCTGTCCTGGTCATGTGAAGGGCACACAGGTAACAGGCCTGGTTGTAAGACACAGCTCTGATAACAGTACTGAAACAAGCCCATCACATGACCACAACAGAGGTCTACCCACTTGGAGGTTCCTGGCGAATGACAGCAAGCAGAGCTCTTGAAAACCCTGAGGAATCAAGGAGGTACATGTGAAGTTGTTGAATTCCTGTACCCATTGACCTGATCACTCAGATGCGCTGTTCTTTCCAAGCTTCTATCGCATAGTATATACAACGTGTACGGTGATGCAATGGAGGAAGCGGTCACCCATGCAAGCTCAATCCATCCTGCAATAGTCTTTTTTCAGAAACATTGTTACAATTATCTAGAACTGTATGGAACAAGAGGCCTTCACATTTGGGAAACAGGAAATACAGAGGAGGAAATCTGTACTTCTTGCTGGAGAACACACTGCACATTTACTAAACTCTCTGTATGGAAAACAGCACCGAATTTGCAATTGAAAATACCCGTCTCATAGGCATAAATGGCGCACGCACACGATCCACCGAAAAATGCTGTTCTGACCATGCACACGGCTTGTGCTCCAGTCCATGTACCAAACACTAAACAATGTACTTAACCCCTTCCTGCATTCGTCCACTATTACAAATCTTTACTACACCAGTATGTAATCTCATGTCCTGAAGTATATCCAGGCAGGGGGTTGTTGACACCTACACGGATTGGGGAGTAAAACTATGCTTTACCTGCAAAATCCTTTGGATATTAAAGGATTGTTCCCATCATAGAATTCAAAGGCATATCAAGACCGTGTTTCCACGAAAATAAGACCACCCCCCCCCGCCCCCGAAAGTAAGACATAACAGAGATTTTGTTGAATTCCCTAATATAAGGCACCCCCTGAAAATAAGACATAGTGGAAATCATTGCTGCAGCTACCCATACACGGGGCCGTCCCTAAGGCCGTGTTCACATGGCTTATTTCGACGCGGATTGGCGCCGTACTGCGCGCCGGATTTGTGCTGCAGTACGGCACCAATCCGTCGCAGTCATTACGGTAATCCACTGCTCTCATAGAGAACTATGGATTCCGTCTCTTCTCCCCGCTCGGCGAATTCGCCGAGCGGGGAGAAAGTGACATGCACATTATTTACGGCGCGGACGCGCTGTAGATAATGCATGGTCTATGGGGCCGGCGGACTGCTCCCCCGCCGCTCTCCCGCAGCTTATTCACGGCGGAATTGCGAACGCAATCCGGCTCGCAAATCCGGCATGAATAAGCCGTGTGAACGGGGCCTAAGGGTGGGCAGGTGTTCCCAAGTCCCGCTCACCTTGAGAAATGGCCCTGGGACAAATTGTTGTAGCACCTGAGTGTTGAAGGACCTGTGCCGGGAGGTCATGTGACTGATGTCACCACAGGTCCCGAAGATCCCAGGACAGGAGGCAGAAAGTACATGTAAGTAATAGAGGGAAGAGGGGGGGAGAACATAGCAATGACACTGACACACACACCTCACTGGATGGCTGATGGGGCATGCTGGAACTTCTAGTTCTAAAAGTCCCAGCAGGTCACATTTGCCATCCTTTGAGAGAAGTCACTGCAGCTGCAATAAAATGTCCTTTACATACATATATCCTATGGTTTGTGACTCTAAACTTTAAGATATATATATATATATACACACACACACACACACACACAAGTATAGCATGCTATAATTTATTTGTGGAAAAATAAGACAGCCCCTGAAAATAAGACATAGTGCATCTTTAGGAGCAAAAATTAATATAAGACGCTGTCTTATTTTCGGAGAAACAGAGTAAGAAAGGCTATCAAAATCGGATCGGTGCGGGTCCCAGAGGTGGTACCTGTACCTATCTCAGGAACAGGCCCCGAAAAGTGTCAGCTCTGAGTGGAGAGTGCCGCTCTCACACAGCTCCCCACTGTGTTCTATGGGACTCGTATCAGACTTTGATGGCATATCCTATGAATTTGCCATCGAACTCTATGCCATGGTGGGAGCTCCACTCTTAACTCTATTGAAAAACCAAGACCACCGACTTTGGGCGTGGTTTGGGTCATATGTTGCCAGACACTCCACATGGCTTTATGATTAGACATCAAAAGGAGCAGCTAAGTATTTTGTTACGGGTAAGGAGCTCCCGAAATCAGCCCTTTAAAATAATATGGTGGCACTGGCTGGCACCATTATATGGGTCCACTCATGGGGGCACTAGCTAGATGGCACCACTCATGGAGGCACTAGCTAGATAGCCCCATTATATGGGTCCACTCATGGGGGCACTATCTAGATAGCCCCATTATATGGGTCCACTCAAGGGGGCACTATCTAGATAGCACCATTATATGGGTCCACTCATGGAGGCACAAGCTAGGTTGCACCATTAGGTGGCTCCTCTTATTGTTACAATAGCTGGCTGGCACCACTTGGTGTCTCTGCTTATAGAAGCAATAGCTTGCTGGCACTAGCTAGTGGGTCCGCTTATGAGATCACTAGCTGGCTGGCTCCATTATGTGGCACCAGATATACATCAACTAGGAACACCAAGATAACATAACTGGTATATCCGAATTCTTAACTCATAAGAATCTAATACTGTATAGGAAGCATGGAGTGGGGGGGGGAGGGCTTGAACACCATCGAAATATAAAAACTGTGAGAAAACTACTCCATCTTTACCCTCCCACCCAAAAAAAAAAAAAAAAAAAACCTGATAAGACACCACAAAAAAAACAGAAGAAGCACTCTTAACCCAGGAGGACTAAACACAGGCTGAATACAATTTCACACAACCTTTACAAGGAAACTAATCTAAATAGTCCAAAGTCTTCGTGAAGTCACCATTTCCTCACATTTGACCACTGGACTCAGTACACTGCCCCCTTCCCTCCCAACTTCCAATGGCCTCAAGCTGCGATATATTCATCTGTTAATGGCCTCTTAACATCCATGTATATAGAAAACTGCAGCACACTATGCCTCTAGGTGGCAGCAGCGGCCAGAGAAATCACTCTAGGATTATGCAGCCAATCACATGGCTCCTAAGGCACAGACTCCCGCAGTCAGCCACCTATAAACCTGCACAGCAGTTCACCGGATGTGCCAGCCAATTAGCATGCCAGGTTATGTACCTCTAACACAGAGCGTGCCGATTGGTTAGATTCAGACTAAACACCCTGCCCAGTGTTTATTAGTAAGTGGCGGCCTACTGAGCTCCCCAGGAGCTGGGCACAGGGGCACCACTGACAGTACACACTGTCCATCTGGTCTGACATGGTTACAAGTCTGCGGGATCACTGACCGCTGTGCCTGCTATAGTCACAGGGTCCCTCCATTTGGCTGACCAGAAATCCAGTAATAATTTCCATTTCTACTGTTGGCAATTGAGCTCAAGGACAACTGTGGGTCCCTCACCATAGGGCGGGATCCTGGTCCCTCTAATGGGGGTCGGGCACTGCTGTACTCGTCACTATGATGCAGCACTCTGGTTATCACAATTCTAGGTGTCAGCATTATATGGGCTCTCTGGCTGTCACTGCTATAGCTTTCGCTATTATGGGGGAACTCCAGCTTGCTGGGTCCTGTCAAGGAAGTAGTCTGGCTATCACTGTTATGGAAGCTTTTCAATTTCCATTATGATGAGTGCAGTGTGCATTAGCTGGCTGCCAACTCCTTCTCTTATGGGGGCACTTGCTGGCTGCCACCATTAGGTGTCTTCGCTTATAGAAGCGATAGCTTACTAGCCCTAGTATATGGTTCCTCTTATGATGGCACTAGCTGGCTGGCACCAATACGTGACTCCTCTTATAATGGCACTGGCATGCAGGGCTGTGGAGTTGGTAAGCCAAAGCTCAGACGCCTCAATTCCCCTAACTCTGACTCCCTCATACACGGCGCATGTTTAAGTGTTTACTGTAGTAAAATGGTGACATCCGGCTGTTTATCACCTTATGATACAATAATCAAGCTATTTAGGTAGAACAGACACTGACAAGCAGAATGGTAACAATGTTCTGAACTTGTGACTTTCAGGCTCCATATCTCACCATCCACTACAGCTTTGTACAGGAGGCTAACATTTCATAGATAATTATCTATTATACATAAATTTGACTTGTAAGGCCTCGTTCACACGGCTTATTTCAGAACGTATTTACATCGGATTGCTGATCGTAAATACGTTCTGAAATCAGTTGAAATCAGTTGCAAATAACTGTCACTAAGTGTGGCACGTATTTGTAACTGATTTCCCGACGGATTCCCCATCTCCATTCATTGTAGGTGGTGAATCCGTTCGTAAATAATTGACATGCACATTGTTTTTCCGTCCGGATTACCGTCTTCAATCCGCGGCAGCAATCCGGCACGGAAATACGCGTCGTGTGAACGACGAGCCGTATTTTCTATTGAAATCAATAGAAAATAGGCTGTGACTTGTTTCTGACTGATTTGCCGACGGATTGACGATCGTCAATCCGTCGGCAAATACGCGGCGAAATAAGCCGTGTGAACGAGGCCTTAGTATTTAGCATCTGCTTAGTTCTGCAGATTCTTCCTGTAACTGCATTGTTACTGTTTTGCTCCTAAAAAATCAAAATGTTAATTTGTATTATTTTGTTAGTATTTGGTAAATCCACCTTTTGGTTTTCAATACTGCCCGAATCCTTCTGGGCTCTTAATCAGATTCAAGCAGGTCTTGACCAAAATCTGATCCCAGGTCTCTTCTACATATTCCCGATGTTGGTGCAGACTGGACTTGGGTACGAATACTTTTTCTTCAGCTCTACCCTCAAGTGTTCGATTGGGGTGAGGCCAAGACATCAACTCTACTTCATTGTTACTGAACCATTCTTTCTTCAACTTTGATCAAAGTACTATGTGTGTAATGTGTGTTGCCTGGTGCTTGCACAGACGTCTGTGAGCTCACTCTTACAAAGCCTACGAGCCACCTCCATTGCAATGTTTGTCGCGCCAGAACCGATAGACTTCGTGATGAGCCGTCTTGTTGACTGATATTTTGCCTGGACATCACCTCTTGGCTTTGGAATGAATGGACAGACTTTATTTCATATTCTTCCAGCTGTCAGGGCCTCACATGATGCAGTTTGGCAATTTTCTTGCCCCAGAGACGCTTCTCTTTTCTTGGGAGATCTTCTTCATGGCTGCTCGAACCAGTGACCTTTCACTTGGGAATCAGCCTAATAACACACTGAGCTATTAGGGAATGTGAAAACAGGCTGTAATTTGTAGTAACAAGAAGGAAAAGATTGTCCCACCACCAGGAGCAAAACAGTAACAATGCAGTTACATGGCAAGAATGTACAGAACTAAGCATATGCTAAATATCTGCAGGTCAAAGTTATGTACAAGAGCCAAGATGATGGTCTATAAAATGATGGTAGTCTCACGTTCAAAGCTGTAGTGGATGGTGAGATATGGAGGCTGAAAGTCAAACGTTCAAAACGTTGTTATTCTTTTGCTTACTGCAAAACGCTGCAGTAAGTGGGAAAAAAACGTTTTCAACAAAAACATTCTGAATAATATTGGTTGAGCGAGGCTATGAATTTGTTCTGAGAAACAGTATGGCCTCCATCAGATCCTTCACAGATGACCTCAAACATGAACTCATTACGTCCAGGCTAGAGAACGGCCTCTTTACACTAACTTGGGGTTGGGGGCAAAGCGGTGACCACAGGGGCAACATCTCTAACAATGTCAGGGTATAAAGGAATTGCCTCAACCGCAGTCAATTTTGATGAACGGTTGAACCCTTCTACTTTGAACAAGTGAAACATTTTGCTGAAATCTGGTCAATCTGTTTGCTATGGGAGCAGAATAATTTCCCCTGTGGCAATGCTTTGTCAGCTCCGTGTCATCCAAATACTTTTCAAAATTAAACTCCTCTTTATGAGGCTGAAGATATGGGAGCAGTAGCACTGGCAAGACCCAATTCCTCTTACTCTTGGCACTGCATTGAACTGTACGAATTTATTACAGATTTTGTCAAAGTCAGTCCATTTTATAACTACTCCGATTCCACCAAAATGGGCACCGACGCCACAGCCCTGCTGGTATGTGACTCCTCATATGATAGCACTAGCTGTCTGACCCTTATATAGCTCCTCTAGCTGGCAGCAGGGGATTTTCAATGCCTCAGGGGCACATGCAATCAGCTGGACACTGTAGCCAATTAAGAGTGCCATGGTCATTAGGGGGTTCACATAATTGCCTGGAATATCCAGTCCATTGTAGGCACCTTTCCTGCTGCCTTCAGTTTGCTCCTGCTGTTAAAAAGACTTGCTCTACCTATTATATTTATGTCCTAATTTTTCCTTATTTTTTAGTGTTTTTATTCTTCTTATTTTGGGCGGACATCATGGGTAATTCAGAAACAATTTACAGCTTTCCATCAAGCTGTGATTATACCATACACCAGTCATGTGTAAAGTGACCACTGTATTCCACATCTACTTTGAATAGGTATTTACAGCTTGCAAATGTGATGACCTCACTGTGAAGCAAGTGTCATTTGTATACTGTTGCTATTGACATGCACACTTGGCAAGAGTGAGACTCCGGCAAATGCAGGGAATGTAAGCATCGGCCCCAGCACATCCATGAAGTGTATATCCAAACAGACAGATATCGCTCTCTTGCTACATGTATATATAGCTATAGCAATATAAATATATGAGTGTGTACAGACGCTGCAAATAAATTCTCTCTATATTCAGAGCTTCTTTCTGCACCGATGTCTTACCCCATTAGCAGCACCACTTCTGGTATACGCTATAGTTAATTTTGGGAATAAGAAAAAAAAAACAAAAGAGCAGCACTCTCCTAAATATCCCTAATTACATGTTTTCCAGCAGCACCGCCTGCATTACTTGTGTTTTTCCATTCCAGCAGGAACAAAAATAGGAGGTGACTGACAGTAAGAACAGTCAGCACCGGAGTCATTGTCTCATCTCCCGAAGCCTCCTCACCGCACAGAGCTGACAAACCACTAGCCGCAGGCACCGACATGTCACAACTTTAAAGGGGACAGTAACCACACTCGCTTAAGAGTACACAACGGACCGGAGCCGTCTGTATTATATCAGAAACAATCCTATATCAGCAGCACACTATTAACACTAAAAATCTATCAAAAGACACCTATGCACATTTTTTTTCAAAAAAGTTTTTGGGGATGTGCAGACCCAAATATTGGTTTTCTATACTGTACCAGAAGCCTGGCTCCCCCATATGTGCAGAATCACTCACCATCTTCTGTAGTTAGGAAACTGCAATGCATAGTTTACAAAACCGTAATTGCCAATCTACTCCAAAAAAGGTTTCCCTTCCAGACCCCCGCTACAACACTGCAGAGCTCTGCCAGGGTTACCCTCAGGAGAAGATTTTACTTGGCTCCGCATCAAGCAATTATGAAAGGACTCAAGTCTATTTTCCATCCTCACTGTAAGGCTCTGTTCACATTTGGTTTTTCATCTATGATCAGTGAGAACACCAGGGAAGCTCCCAATACACATGCTACACCAGTACATAGGGCTACATTAGCTAAACAGAGGCCAAAAGACTGTCTTTTTGGCTAATGTCGAGCCACTATATGTTAGCATGTAGCAGAAATGTAAGTATGGAATAGTATCAGACTATACTACTCCATGGATAAGAACCTAAATTTAAGGAAAACCTCTGAGGCCTCCCGACATGTTGTCTGTTTTGGCAAATACTTGTTATTTTACAGGACACACAATTCTGGAGCATCTTTTCTTGTAACTGTCTTGCTGTTCCTTCTAGAAATACATGACTGAATCGGTCAGCTGGGTGGCACCAATCCAGTCCCTGTACGCACGGACTTTGTCAGCAGTGATTGGACAATGTCAGACTATGCAGGGACACACCCACACATACCTTAAAGGGAATATGTCGCCATTTTTTTTTTCACTTATTAAATCAAGACCCTGATCCATCTTTTCTTCTTAGCCATTTTTATTTTCTGATTGTAGATTTCTCAATTTAGTCGTCTGTATATGATTGTGGGGACACATTCTTGCTTGCACGGCTTTAACAGCATTTAGAGAGATACTTTACAGCAGCTTTATGCACATAGGAGCCTTAAGACTGATTCCGTCCCATTGACTTCTATAGGACAGTTTTCTAGGCATGCTCTGTGACCTGGGAAAAAGTCAGCGTGCAGGGACGGGGAGAACCATCTCCTATTACGACTGGTGGATCCTGTGTTATCCATACACATTGGTCACGGTGTTTTAAAAAATCTTGTATGTGCAGTCATGCTTCGTGACCTGAAGAAATAGGCTCGTTTAGCTTGCGAAACGCGTTGTCTTTTACTATTTTATGTTCAATAAATTATGACACTTTTATAGTGGTAATCTGCCCAGTGTCATAATACATATACATTAGCGCGCATCCTTTTCGCTATCTTTGGTATATGCTGACCGTGGATCTTCTATGCAAAGATTTCCCCGTGGATTGGAAAGGAATCGGCAGCTTTTGTTTGAACCAGTTTGGGTTCTGAAGAGATTATATGTGTTGTACCATCTTTGTACAACCCCTTCAGGTAAGCAGTACAATATACTGACTCAGTTTTCATTTTATGCTATTGTACTTCACATGAGTGCGCTTTCATTCCATTTTCTTTTCGCACTATTTTAGCTATACACATTGGTGTCACCTTTCAGTTTGACCCTGCATGTGCTGATAATGAGCAGACTACTGAAAATCTCTCTCTACAGAACAGGAAGTGTCAGACAATTATCAGGCTTAGTGGCCAAAGTGAAAACTGCAGGACTTAAGAATTATTAAAAAATAATGAAAGTGATCCGGAAAATTTAAAAAAACACGACCAAAAATTCTTTACAAAAATCATAAAAATGTTAAACAATAAGTCATTTTTTGGATGAAACATTCCCGTTAAGCAACAATGGCTTGAGAAGGCGGTTGCTATTTTTTTAATGGAAACCCTGAATATGCTCAACCAGAAAAGTGGTAGTCTGGCTACTACATCCCATTTTTTTTTTCTTTCAATAAGCTTTACTGAATTAACAACAAAGAGCACAATTTATGCAAGCTAATACTCATAACGTAAAACAGTCTGTAAACAACAAATCTCCTTTCCACATACTACATCCCATTTTAAACATGCCACCAATGAGTTCTGAGAGGGATCTCTAGATCTGGATCCTCGCGCACTTGCCATATTTGCTACAATGAGCAATTCTCTTTTGTGGACCCATTATATCCATCCAATATGCAGACAGCCCATTGATTACAATGAGAATGGTGTAATGCTTAATTCCCCTTGTGGTGGCGCTGCAGAGGAACACAACAGCGGCTTTTGCATGATTCCTCTACAGTTTAAAGCTGGCGTCCTCAAACTGCGGCCCTCCAGCTGTTAGGAAACTACAATTCCCATCATTCCCACTGTTAGAGATTATATAAATGCATGATGGGAGTTGTAGTTTCCCAACAGCTGGAGGGCCGCAGTTTGAGGATGCCTGGATTAAAGGGTTTATTCCCATCTGCAAGTTTAGGAAACGACTCTACCATAGAGAATTGCAATGACTGGGTTCTCCGCCATAGAGAACCCAGAGGTGGCCGCACATGAAGGGGACTCTACATTCTGTTCTCGGAGAGTTCCAAATCCAGCCAAGTAAGGGTGCTTGTCTGTACTCAGAACTCCAATTGAAAGGAAGGGAGAGTGCCCCTCACACATGGCCACCGTTTAAACAGAGACGCGAGGGGGCCATTCTCAAGACAGGTGCCTATCAGACATGTATGGCATATCCTAGCGACACTCAATGGTTTGAATTGGGAACGCCACTTCAAAACTGGCTGCTTGGACCCTCTGGGGCAGCCTATTTATACCCTTTGGTCCAAAGGGTCCAGGGATTGTCCAAAGCAGAAAACACCTTTAGAAGTGTTCTACAGAGGTTAAACCCATTGGTGAACACAAAGAAAAAGAAAGGCTGATGTACATCGTTTGTCACACAGCTTCTTTACTTGGCCGTCTCCAAGCAAAAGGTATTCTAGTAAGTGGGGTGTGATTGGTTTTGTGGAGGACTGGAGATCTCAGTCTGAAGAAGCAATTTGTGTGTGTAATGATTATCAGCAATTGTTTAAAACCCAGAGAATGTTGTCGAGACGCAGCAATAGACAGAGGCTGCACGCTTTTTTTTGTTCTTGTTCAGAAGCAAGAACAGAGGGAGGCAGTCAAAGGCATATGCATTATTTTGTCATAAGGAACATGGAAATAAAATTAAACTCACCGGCTTCGGCATCTTGCCTGCACGCTCTCTGGCTCTCTAACCAAGACGGGGATTGTCCTTTCCTGCAGAAAAAGAAATCACATCAATGCGAGCAAGTGAAAGACTGTAATAAAGACCAGAAAAACCCAGCAGCCCATGTCCAAGCCCAGCAAAATAAAAATGTTGGTCAGTTAGGATGCATCCTGAACACCGCATACAACCCACCTGCATACTATCGTGCAGGTCCTCCCTGTACCACCATAGCCACGCAAATGCTGGAGGCATGGACACCAAAGTCTCTGATGGTGTCCTGTGCTATCTGGCACCAAGTTGTTAGCAACACGTAGGTTTAAAGAAGTTATTTGGGCTTCTCAAATAGATGGTCTGCCCTCAGAATAGGCCAACACCTGACGGACCAGCTGCTAGAGTTGTGAGTGTTGCAGCTTGAACTTTTCATAGCAGGAGAGCCAGGTATTGCTGCTGTGCTTCATCTAATTTGCCCCTTGCCAGGGTGGTTTCATACACAACTTTTTTTTTTTTTTTTAAACCCCTGTCGTTTTTAGAGCCAAAGCCAGAAGTGGACCCAGCAGGCATACGAGGTTTAAGTCCTTCTATCCATTTTAAATCCACTCCTGGGTTGAGCGCAAAAGCAGCAGCGGATTATTATTTTTTTCCTCCAAAAAAGACTGGGCCTCATTTAATAAGTTTCTATCAGTAAGACTGTTGTTGTTGCCCACAGCAACCAATCAGATCTCCGCTTTTATTTCTCATACTGAAAAATGAAAGTCAAGCTCTGATCTGTTGCTATGGGCAACAAGGACAGGCTTCTTGTTAGACACTTGATAAATGAGGCTCAGAATATGTGAAACCCCCTAGTGGATGATGAGATCTTCGCACTTGCCCATTTTTTCAACACATCAACGTTAATAGACGACTACTTGTTGCACAATAAATCACAGCACCAAACAGCTACCATTGTTACGACCATATACTCTTCATTTCACCGGTCAGTAGTTTTAATGCTATGGTGAAAGGTACATGGGTACAATCCCACAGTACAGCTACAGATAAATCTCCATACACTCCATCGCGCAGCACGCGTCTGGTATAAAAAAGTTTCAAAGAAATGAATAAATGTAAAAACTTGTGAAATTCAATTGAAAAAGGTCCAATTAGGGACCGAAACGTCAGAATATACGAATCTAATTACACTTAAAAAATGAAAGTATAATGACCATATGTTTTATGAAGCCGGATGGTTATCACTATATTGCTCAATAAAGTTTTTTCTATGAATTGAAAATTATAGTGTCGGTGTGCAACCTTTTACCCAAAGGACTGATATATTTTTAGTGTGCACCCACCCTTAACTGAAGAGTGCCAAAGACATATTCTCTACAGATAAATCTACAGACACGTCATGGCCAAGGATTGCGCGATTTCATGGTAATACCTTGTATTAAAAAAAAAAAAACTACCAGCAAAATACACATTTTGTGGGCAAAAGGTGCCAGATTGATCAATATCAGCAAGGGTGATAAAGAGCTGGATTAAAGGGGTGTTCTCACCATAGACTTTTATGGCATATTGCTAGGATTTGCCATTAAAGTCTGTTAGGTGCAGGTCCCCATCTCAGGAACAGGCTCCGGAAAGTTACGGAGCAGAAGAGCTGGTAACCATGTGCACGACACTCCATTCTGTTCTATGGGAGCTCTGAGTACAGATGACCAGTGTGTCCAGCTGTGCTTGGATCTCCCATAGAACAGAATGGAGCGGAGCACAAACACAACAGGTTATCCATTGTCCTCCGTAATTTTTGGGGGCTTATTGTTAAGATAGCTGGAACCTGCACCTATCACACAATGATGGAAAATTCTATACGCCAACAAAGTCTATGGTGGGAACACCCTGGAGAGGAGAATTTCAACAGGAATTAGAAACAAGAGTAAGAAAAATATAAAACATTTACTGCAATCGGCAAATACAATTGGGGAACAAAGGACACAGATAGCAGGGAAGAGAAGGATCAGACGCATTGGAATCTATAGCCTCATTCACATCACATATACTGTCCCCATTCATGATATCTATAGGGATACTGAGAAAAAGGTACCACAGCAGAGCAGCGCTTGGGCCAGACACACAGAGCAAGCAAAAGGCAAATTGCACTAAAGTTTGTCCTACTTATGGATGTGCACAATAGTAACCTACTCTCTTGTGCTGGGGTAGATCACGCTGGTGTCTGACGCACAAAGGTTTACCTAGTCCATATCGGAGTGCCCCAAGAATCTCTATGACCCGTCACAGTAACCGTCCGAATAAACCAACGCTATCCTGACAGATACCAAGAACAGGGCACAAAATGTGATGTGAGCGAGGACCAATGTGTCCAAACAGGAGATAAGCGGCCACCAGAGGTGTCTGGCAGCAGCTTAATCCCCCCCCAGCATGTGTACTGGGGAGAGGGTTCGGGAGGGTAGCTTATCTTTATTGTACCACAATAGAAATTCTATCCCATCGAAAACATATTGCCAAAATAGCAACTCTGCAAATACATGTACCTATCATAAACGAACAGTGTTTATATCACACTCCTATCTATACAGTCTGTTTGATGTAATACACCCCGTTTCCCCGAAAATAAGACCTAGTGCATTTTTTGATGCAATTCAGAGTTTGGCTGCTTATGCTGATGTTTATGATTAAATCACTACAGTATATTAATACAGGTTGATTTTTGTTCAACTGTAAATGTGAATTCTTGTTCATGGAAAAATAAGACATCACCAGAAAATAAGTCTTAGCTTGGAGCAAAAGTTAATATAAGACACGGTCTTTTTTTCGGGGAAACAGGGTATCTCCCTTACTGCTAGTGGTTACGCTATCTGATGCTTTTTCTCTTATTTTGGGGAGCATGTCCAGTTCCTACTACTGACCGTGGTCACACAGCCACAGGGACGTGGCTTAGGGCATGCTCACACGGCGTTTTTGGACAAGGTTTTCGGAGCGTTTCCTCGCCCAAACCAAATCAAAACCTCGCCTGAAACATGCTTCTTCAGACGAGGATTTTGACGAGGCTTTGATCAGGTTTTCGACAAGGTTTTCACCCATACAAATGAATAGCCAGGACAAAAACCACGTGTCAAAACGGCGCCTAAAGAATTGACATGACATTTTTTTTTCTTTGCTTCCAAACAAACGTGTAAAAAACCTCGTCGTGTGTGAACTACGAGGTTTTACATAGGAATCAATTAAATGAACTGGGGGCGTTTTGGAAGCATTTTGGGCGAGGAAACGCTCCAAAAACCTCGTCCAGAAACGCCGTGTGAATATGCCCTGAGAAGTAAGGGGATGCTGGGAACTGTAGTTCCAGCCAGTTGAGAAATAGTTATGTGACCACGTGAAGAGTGGGAGGTGGAGGCAATGACAAAGGGGAATGGGAGGGTCATTTTTCTATGACACTTACTTTATGCTATATAATGTATTCTGTGTAACCTTAATGATGGTACCACCCCTTTAAGGCTAAACTGCATGCAGTAGGTTTACAGTGCACCGTTGGACACAGTTTTCACCCATCAAAACCTGCACACCACCTGCACTAGCCAAGTGGTCAAAAAAGGCGTGACATGTGAAAACTGCACGTATGAGGTTCAATCAGACTAAAGGGACCCCACATGGTGTTATTTAGATGTGTATTTGGATCCGGGTTTCGGACCCAAACCCTCATTTAACAATGTGCAGTGTGATTTGCATTGCTTTCAATGTAAATATGCAGCGGCATTCAGACGATACGCATTTTACATGCGTCTTTCTGATGCGTTCAGAGTTGACAGGACCATTTTTGATCCGTTTGACGCAGCAGACGCCCTATTTAAAACTATAGAGTGTGTTCTTGCTGCAGCCAAAACGCATCCAAACATGCACGGATTTAAAAAACGCCTTGTGAACATACTCCAACAGCGGCTCCCCTCCATGCACTCCCTCGGCTTTAGAGACATCATGGTGCTCCATAATAATAGTTATGAACAGTATACAGCTTACATATTTTAAGAGGTATATGGCACTGAGGTTATGGCAAAGTATTAGGATCCCAATCTGACATAGCCTGGATATGCCGGTGTCGTACTATTATAAATCCCAGATCCACACCATAAAAATCACCTCTGGAGAGGCCATTATTACCTTCAAGCAGGCACACCTCTAATCATAGACACACCGCAAAAAAATACAAAAAGGATATTTTGGGAGATAAAGATGTCACGGCGTGTCATGGTCTTCATTCCTAACATCACAGACGTGACTGCAACTATCACATACCCAAGTGGCACCTCTGCAAGAGTCAATGAAGCAGCCGCTTTTCTGCAACAGGTAATACTAGAAGTCGCACAACTTCCATGTAACTAAGTGGTCATGTTGCCTTGGACTTGTTCTATCCACCTCACTGGGATCTGTTCTCAAATTAGACTCCCACAGATAAAGAAGCCTTTTTCCCCCCTTTGGAAAGACTAATACTTTGGATAATCTGTCCAATCGCCCTATGTCTCTGTATAATGGACCATTCACGGACAGCTGTGTACAGGGCTACGTTCTACAGGCAGACGAGCCAGGAGATCGCACATCTTCTGGTTTGCCTCCATAAAAACACAGAAAAGCATACGGAGCCCGAGGAGATTGGAGATTACGTGGAAACCTATTTATAAATGGCCGATCAGTGCAGGGACTACTGACGTTATTTACAACCTGGCAGCTGCACTTGGCACCATATCTCATCAAGACAAACCTCCTTTTTCTGGCTATCAGGCCTGGACAGGCGGCACTGCAGCAAGAAAGCGACCACAACAAGGAAAGCTTTACTGGAACCCAACATCAACGTGTGCGAGGAAGGAGAACCGGACTGAACTCCAACAAGCAAACTACAGCCCAAACTGAATAGCAATAGAAAGGTATCACCAACAGAGGACAAGCCGAGAAGGAACGTCTCTGCCATATATGCCCAAGGACAGATATGTCCTACTGTAGAACTGCAAGCAGAGGTCCTGAAATACAAGAGGAATGACAAAGTATAATGGAAAATTATGCAGCACGTCATTGCACAAAGAAATTCATATACACATATATACCAAGTATTGTACTGTGCTCCATAGCAAGTGGGTCTGTATGCTTTGCAGGGCTGTGGAGTCGGAGTCTGAGTCGGTGACTATTTTGCAGGAGTCGGATTCGTCATAAAAGCGACCGACTCCGACTCCCAAAATATATAATACGATGGTCCAGTTCGTTCGATGCAAAGAGCAAGAGGAATTGGGGCCGGCCAGTGCTGCTGCTCCCATATCTTCAGCCTCATCACATGAGGAGTGTAATTGATGACATGGAGCAGGCAAAACGCTGCCCCAGGGGAGAAGAATTTGCGCCCATGGCAAACACATTTTAGCAAAATGTTTCACCTGTTTTCAAAGAATTAGAAGAGCTCAACCATTCATCAAAACTGACTGTGGCTGAGGCAATTCCTTTATACCCTGACATTGTTAGAGATGTTGCCCCTGTGGTCACTGCTTTGCCCCCAACCCAAGTTAGTGTAGAGAGGCCGTTCTCTAGCCTGGAAATAATGAGATCAGATGTGAGGTCATGTATGCAGGATCTGATGGAGGCAATACTATTTCTCAGAACAAATTCAGAGACTCCACAAATGTTCCTGCAGTGTTTTGCATATTTACAATTTTTTTGTGTTCTAAAGTCATATCCAATAAATATATTTTACACTGACAAGCAAAATGGTAACAATGTTATGGCCTTGTGACTTTCAGGCTCCATATCTCACCATCCACTACAGCTTTGTACATGAGGCTACTGTAATTTTATATACAGTCATCTTACCGATCCTATACATACTTTGACTTGCAAGTATTTAGCATCTGCTTAGTTCTGCAAATTCTATCCTGTAACTGCATTGTTACTGTTTTGCTCCTAAAAATCAAAATGTTAATTTGTATTATTTTGTTAATATTTGGGAAATCCCAGGTCTCTTCTACACATTCCCAATGTTGGTGCAGACTGGACTTGGATACAAATACAGCTTTTTCTAAAACTCCACCCAGAAGTATTCGAAAGATCAAAACATTGTTACCCTTTTGCTTATCAGTGTCTGTTCTATCTAAATAGCTTGATTATTGTATCATAAGGTGATAAACAGCCGGATGTTACCACTTTACTACAGTAAAGTTATCACTTAAACATGCGCCGTGTATGAGGGAGTCAGGAGTCAGAGTCGGAGGTTTGGGAAATTGAGGAGTCGGAGTCGGGGCTTTGGCTTGCCAACTCCACAGCCCTGATGATTTGTACCCACAATGGTCACATCCAAAAAAACTGCACCAAAAATGCACCGTGTGAAAGCACCCTAAGTTTTGTGCTCACACACAAAGCTGTCTGATTACAATTGTGCATAGGGAAGAGGACAGGTTCTCCCTATGGCTATGTTCACATGGCAATAATTGCGGGACGTATTTCGCCCGCAATTTCGCCGTGTGTACGGGGGCGGGGCGGCCGGCAGCCTGCTGGCCCCATAGACATTCATTACCAGCGGCGCGTATACACCGTGAATAATTCACATGTCACTTCTCTCCCCACTCGCCGTATTGTGCGAGCAGGGCAAGGAGACGTAATCCATAGTTCTCTATGAGAAACTGTGGATTACCGTAATGACTGGGACGTATCTCGCCCCGTATTGAGCGCAGTGTGGCGCGAAATACGGGGAGAGATACGTCCCATTTTAAGCCGTGTGAACATAGCCTAAGGGTATGTTAACATAATGTACCGCGGCGCCATAGACATGCATTACTAGCGGTGCGTAATCGCCGCAAGTAACTGACATGTCACTTATCTCCCCACGCGCATTTCCCCACGTATTAAGCGCAGTATGCCTCCAAATACGTGGTGAAATGCGCCCCAAAATGAGCCGTGTGAATGTATCCTATCTTGGTCTCATTTAAGATTAATATTCCTCTGCTGGACAACCTCTTTAAAGGGTTTTCCAATGAAAGACACGTCTCACCTACCCACTCCATAGGTAATAAATGTGTGATCACTGGGGGTCCTAAGACTACGGCTCTTCCCAATCATTAAAACAGGCCCCTAAGGCCGTGTTCACACGGCTTATTCCCGACGGATTTGTGCGCCGTATTGAGCGCACAAATCCACCGTGAATAAGGGGCGGGGCGGACGGGGGCGGGGCCGGAGCGCGGTGGGGGCGCCGCTCCCTGGCACCATAGACAATGCATTGTTTACGGCGCATATGCGCCGTAAATAATGTGCATGTCCGTTTCTCCCCCCACGGCGGATTCGCCGAGCGGGGAGGAGCGACGGATTCCACTGTTCTCAATGAGAGCAGTGGATTACCGTAATTACACCGACGGATTGGCGCCGTAATGAAGCGCACATCCGGCGCGGAATACGGCGCCAATCCGTCGGCAAATAAGCCGTGTGAACGGGGCCTAAGTCGTCCTGTGTCCTCACTGCACCCACACGGTGAAGGCGGCTCTAAACAGGGCCAAACATTTGTCCAAAAGCTGCACGGTTTTTATTTTTCTTTGATGGGAGCTATGATTTTTGACGGATGAGTTGTAGTTTTAAATCAGTATTATTTGGGGGAATCTTGGTCTTTTGACCACTTTTGTTCTTTTTTTAAGGAATTCTGGCTTTACCATTAGTTAAAGACCATGATAATGTAATAGGTTGTTATGGACGCCTTGGATTTCTGCCACAAATTCTCTAGCAAATTGATAAATTGAACTAACATAACCTTTTATGGATCCTTACAGCTCCCGAGTCGTATGTTGCTGTATAGTATATAGGGTCCTACTGTATCTCTGCTCCAATATGAACGCCATATTTACATAGATATTTTCCAAGTTCTGGCGGTATAGCGCCACAGTACTATGTGCCTCCAGACTACATACAGAAAGCTTGCACTGGAGGAGGAGCACACAGCTCTGGCTAATGCTAGGTCTAGAATTGTGGCCACATAAAACACAAATGTCTAGCATCTACAACGCAACAAATGACTGTGAATCCATCCACAAGTTACCCTTAGGCCATGTTCACACGGCTTATTGCAGGGACGGATTTCGTTCCATATTTCGCACCGTACTGCTGAAATCCGTCCCAGTCATCACGGTAATTCACAGTTCTCATAGAGAACTATGGATTACGTCTCCTCTCCCCGCTCGTGAAATACGGCGAGCGGGGAGATAAGCGACATGTGAATTATCCCGGCGGGATACGCATCGTGGATAATGAATGTCTATGGGGCCGGCAACAATACAATCTCATAATGGTGGCTCTGGCCACCTGCTCAATTATCAGCAAGGACGAATCATAAGGTATGAGATCACCCAGAATCCAATCTAGGTGGTAGGAGCCTGCTTTACAGAAAGCTTGGAGATTTTATTTGGACTTAAAGGGGTGTTCTCACCAAGCAGATTCACAAAGCCTACACTTCACAGCCTATCTTGGGCTCCCACTTTGGTCAGGCTGTGGGTGGTTCTACAGCAGAGTGACTGACATTATAGCTCTGCTATTCATAGTCGAGCCTGCTAGAAGGACATTGGTGATGGAGGGTTCTAAAAAGCAGGGCACAAGGCTACAGAGCTCTAAAGGGTTAGTGAGGGAGAAACCTAAACAAGCTTCTGTGCTGCTGATGAGACACAGCAAGATTACCCCAACCAGGGCTGCTAGAGCAGAGAGGTGGTCGGCAGCCCAGGAAACCAAACAGGAGATAAGAAGGCCGGGTTCACAATCAGACTTTTACCATCGGAAATTTAGATGTGGTTTTTCCTTAACAGAGGTGATTTTTGCCTCTGGTTTGGACGCAGAATAGCCCCATATTGATTAGGGTAGCCCGCATCCGTCCTGCCCGAGGGGGATCTGCTCATAAGCATGCTCCCCCTTTTCCTTTAGCTCCATAGATTTTAAATCCATGGTGTAGAAAACCCACAGTGTAGCCTGCTGTGTGAACTGCTGCTCCGACCGCCCATTCACAGGAAAGGCCTTGAAAACGGACAAGGGTTTAAACAAGGAATCCTGCTCAAAATCCAAGTTGAATTCCTTGTTAAAATCAATCATGTGAACTCACCCTAACTCTGAAAAGAGGCAAAATCAGAACAGCAATGTATTTGGCACTCTTATTTATTTACTTACCTCTGATTACATCTTTAAAGCTAATCAATGTGGTGGCTTTAATGTGATGAATGATCCTCCTCTAATACTTTTCTTACCACACAAGACTTTCTAATTCCATGAAAGAAAAGTAATTAAAACTTCCCTATTAAACAAAATGCCTTCTAAATCACTAGCATATGCGTCGTTCAGTATACATTCAGTCAGGAGGGTTCCCCATGGGGCAGGCAGACAATGAAGAGCTTAAAGCCGCGATGTGAGGACTGTGCGCTCATTAACTTGTATATACAACAACATGCCGGAGATCCTGACATCTGTCTGCCCGACATCGGAGGACGGAAAATCATTAACAACGCACAAACATCTGACAACGCTCAGCAACGCGCTTAACAAGAACAACAGTGTAAAGCTGCATTTTACACAATATGGCTTCTGCCCACAAAAAAGCCACTTTATTAAGAATTCATTAAGATGAAATTGCATCCAATCTCTAGTAAAGAGCAATTTCTTTAGATTGAGATCCCAACAGGACGTAGCTGCACAGTTTAAAGGCGATCCGCACGATATCTGATTTGTAAACATAAATATAATACATACATCTATATCTATCTATAAATAAAATGTGTGTTTGTTATATGCCACATGAAAAAAAAGAGTGCAAGCCCATTCGCTAAGCATCTTTTGGGTGTATTCAGCCCAGAAAACAGAATGGGACGCAGAGTAAACCTACAGGATGGGGCTAATCGGTATCCTTGAACCCCTTCGGGCAGGTTCACACGGCGGTTTTGTCCGCGGGTTTGCCGCGCGGCTTTGCGGCTTGCGCCGAGGGTTTGCCTCCATGCAAATTAATAGCAGGGGGCAAACCGCGCCGCAAGCCGCGGCCCAGCCGCGCACCCCCCGCGGCAGCACCACTGTCACGGCGAGCTCCCTGGAGATCTACACACGGGGTTTGGCCGCGGCCAAACCCGTGGCGTGTGAATATTAACGCTGTTTCCAATAGGAAACCATCTTAATAAACTAAGCGCTATTTGGCAGCGAAAACTGCGTCGGAACCCGCGGCCATATCAGTCGTGTGAACATGCCCTTAAGGACCCGGCGTTGTTTTTGTTGTTGACACGTTCGTTTTTCCCTCCTCGCCTTCCCAGAGCCATAACTTTTTTATTTTTCCACCTGCATAGACACGCGAGGGCTTTTATTTTGCGGGACAAGATGTACTTTCTAATGGTGTTAGTCACTGCACTTTATAATATACTGGGAAACCGCATAGAAATTCCAAGTGGGACAAATTGTGAAAAAAAACGTATTTTCTAAATGTTTGCGGGGGCTTTGCTTTTACGGCGTTCAATCTTCAGTAAATACAATGCGTTATCTGTATTCTACAGGTAGATACGCATCTGGCAATACCAAACATGTAGGGTTTCCGTTATGTTTTGGTACCGTAAAAAAATTCCAAACTTTTTCTACTTTTGAAATTTTCGCCGGGGTGCCATTTGTGCGACCAATAACTTTTTTGTACTAACACCTATGGACATCAGTGAGGGGGCATTTTTTGCGTGTACTTTTTAGCGCTAGCAGTTTGGAAAGTATGCGACTTTTTTTGATCACTTTTATTCCAATTTTTAAGTGACGTAAAATGACCAAAAACGCAATTTTAGCATTTGGAATTTTTTTTCTTCTATGGTCTTCAGCGTACGGGAAAAATTGTTACATTTTTATAGATCGGACTTTTTCGAATGCGGCGATATCAAATGTGTAACTTTTTTTTAAAATTATTTTTATATGTAAAATGGGGGAGGATTTGAACTTTTAATACTTTTTTTTGTACACTTTTTTTTAACATTGAGTCCCCTATGGTGCTTGACCACTAGGGGGCGCGATAGTTAATACAGTCTAATGCATTGCATAGACAATGCGTTAGACTGTACAAAGATGGCGGTTTCCCCACTTCCTGTTAGCGGCCGGAAGTGGGGCAAACCGGGACATGGCAGTAATGGGAGCCTTCGCAAGGCTCCCCGCTGCCATGTCCGGGCGTCGGATCGCTGCACTTATGCTGCGGTGATGCCGATCGTCCTGAAGAACGGTGCGCGGGACCGATCGTCATTCATTTAGACGGCGCAGCCAAGATGAGGTTAAACAGCGCGGGCAGGCGGCACTGCCCGCTCACGCTGTACCGGCTAGGTGTTAGCTGCAATCAGCCGCTAACACCCGGAAGCTGTGCGGGGGGGGGTCGCGGATTGATCCCACTTCATAGCCGCTTAGGGATTATGGGACGTATGAGTACATCCAGGGTCCTTTAGGGGGTTAAACACAGTGAAATCCATGTGCTGCCAAAGAACTGCAAAGTTGTCCCCTGAATCTCTGTACACTGTGAGCCCCATTTATCAAAAATGTCTATGGGTATGTTCATGCGGCAAAAGTACGCCCCACAAATAAGGTAACATGAGTGCCAAGATAACCCAGTGTATTCCGCATACTGGCCCAAAAAAAGTGACATGGGAATAGGAGAATGATAGGAGGCCAGGCAGCAGTGGTGTTAGCAGGTGTATTGCGGCGTGCACAGGTACGCGGCGCAATACGCCATGTGAACATGTCCTAACAGTAAGGCTAAAGGTCATACAGCTTATTTTAATGCTGAATTTTCAGCATCAAAATCTCATCCAAAAAGCATCTTAATGCGCACCTTCCAGACATGGTTTTGACAAGGGTTTGATCAGGTTTTGGATGAGGTTTCCGTTCTGAAACACCCATACAAATTAATAGCCAAGAGAAAATCCACGCCAATGTTTTGAAGTTCTCCATTAATTCCTATGAGGATTTTCAGTGTTGAAAACACTTCAAAAATTGACATTACGCTTCTTTTTCATTGAGCATAGGATCAAATGAACTGGGAGCATTTTGGAGGCTTTTTGTGCTGTTTTGGCAGGAAAGTGCTCCAAAAACAGCAGCAAAAAAGGGCACAAATCAGCCGTGTGAACTAGGTCTGTGGAGTCATTAAGCCAAAGCTCCGACTAAGACTCCTCAACTTCCCTAACTCCGACTCCCTCATACACGGCGCATGTTTAAGTGATAACCTTTACTGTAGTAAAATGGTAACATCAGGCTGTTTATCACCTTATGATACAATACTCAAGCTATTGAGGTAGAACAGTTGTGAACTTCTCACCATCCACTACAGCTTTGAACGTGCAACTCCCATCATTTTATAGACAATCATCTTGCCTTTCTTATACATACATTATTTAGTATTTAGCATCTGCTTAGTTCTGCAGTTTCTTGTCATGTAACGGCATTGTTACTGTTTTGCACCTAATAAAAAAATTAACATTTTGATTTTTATTGTGTTGGTATTTTGTACATCCACTTTTGGCTTTCAACATTGCCTGAATCCTCCTGGGCTCTCGATCATATTAAAGCATTTCTTGACCAAAATCTGATCCCAGGTCTCTTCTACACGTTCCCAGTGTTGGTGCTCACAGTACTTGGTTACAAATACAACTTTTTCTTCAACTCTACCCAAAAGTGTTGGATTGGGTTGAGGTCTGGGGACTGTGGAGGTCAATACAGCAACTTTACTTCATTGTCATTGACCCCTTCCTTCTCCAACCTCGACGTCTGCTTCAGGTCGTTGTCCTGCTGGAACACTCGTCCTTTTCATCCCCATAGTACTCGAGTGTATGAAGTAACTCCTCTTGTAGGACACTCACATATAGCTCAGCATTGAGGTCACCATCAAACCTGGTCAAGTATCCAACATCTTTGGCTGTGAAACATCCCCATATCATCAGGCTTCCTCCACCGAACCTGACAGTTCCTTCCATTTCTCGATCAATTAGCCCCCTTTCACTTGATTCTTCAAGACCCATTTTCCCCCATCAGAGCTCGGTCTATTGACTTTCATCTCATCGCTTCAAATCCCCTGTTTCCAATCTTCCACTTTTTTAGCTTTTTTGTAAACTTGAGCCGACGCTTCTTATGATGAGATTAAGTTGCGGCTTCTTCACCTTTTTTCAGGCCATTATTCCAGACACGTGTATGTTGCATGGACGTCTGTGATCTCACTCTTACAAAGCCTATGAGCTGCCTCCACTGCTGTGTCTGTTACATTAGAACAGATCGACCTTGTGATGAGCGACTTGTTGACCCTGATATTTCCCCTGGACGTCACCTCTTGGCTTCGGTATGAACGGACTTCATTCCATATTCTTCCAGCTGTCAGGGCCTCACATGATGCAGTTTGGCAATTTTCTTGCCCCAGAGACGCTATCAATGAGCAGGATGCTGCTGCTTCTCTCTTCTTGGGGAATCTTCTTCATGGCTGCTCGAACCAGTGACCTTTCACTTGGGAATCAGCCTAATAACACACTGAGCTATTAGGGAATGTGAGAACAGGTTATTTGTAGTACACAAGAAGGAAAAGATTGTTCCATCACCAGGAGCAAAACAGTAACAATGTTACATGACAAGAATTTGCATAACTATATGGGAGCAGTAGAACTGGCAAGACCCAATTCCTCTTGCTCTTGGCACTGCATTGAACTGTACCAATTAATTATATATTTTGGGAGTCGGTCCATTTTAGAACGACTACGACTCCACAGCCCTAGTGTCAACATACCCAAAGACTGTCCATTGCTTATAGCAACCAGAGCGTGGCTTTCATTTCTTATACTTCTCTGGAAAAATAAAAGCTGAGCTCTGATTGGTTGCTATGGCCAACAAAGACAGTCTTCCTGTTAGAAAGTTTTCATGTGGCCTTGAATTTTTCAGTGTGAACCCAGCTAAAGGGTGAATTTATATAGGGTCTCTCACAGGGGTGTTTTTTTCTTCAAGATTTTTGTAGAATCTGTTTTGTGTAAGCATTTATCTATACCGACTGTTAACACACAGCAAATATGATGCAACTGAAAATCTTCTCACAATTCTGGCTGTGAATTTTACTTGAAAATCAAGAGTTGGGAATAGTTACAGAAATTTCTGGCATGAACGTGATGTCCATAACCACATGGGCAGGTCCACATCTCTGTCGAAGGTTTCGTCCAAAACCTCGGGTGCAGATTCCATCTAAAAGGATGGGTAAAAATATAGCGCAGCATTATGTTTGCCTGTTAAAATGTCGGACCCCATCACAGCCAAAGGGGTCTTCAGGGTGTTGGTCACTAACAGATCCGGCATCATCTCTGCGACAGAGGCACTGAACCTCCTAAGCAGGTGTGAACCAGGCCTAAGTCACACTCACACATGCCAGATTTGCTGAGGGTTTGCAATGCAAATCTGCTATAAATGAATGTAAAATGCATGCGAATGGGGATTTTAAAAAGTTATGGATCCCAGCGGTACTTATCTGTATAGACTGCCACAAAGCAGACATTGACTTCACGACAAAAGATTATACAGCACCTACCATGCTTAGGGAAAGATAGCAGTGACAAGTTTTCTTGGAAAGACAGCCTCTCTAGCAAGTCCTTTCTATAATCACTTAAAGGGTTTGTCCAGTTCCTAAAAAGAAATCGGTTAGGACCTCAATAAAATTAAAAAGCCTATACTCCCTTTCCTTCGGTTCCAGTGCTGCACCTCTCCAGTCTTTTCTTCTACAGCCGAATGGAGATCCCAGCGATGCAGTAGTATCATGCCTCTACTTCCATCACTGTGCAGAAGGGAGCAGCTCTGGACGGTGATATAATTAGAGGCACATGACCAATACAGCCTATCAGTGGCTGCAGTAGCAATATCCCTGTTCAAAAGTGGAATAAAAAAAAAATGCAGCGCTGGGACTGAGGGAAGGTGATAATGTGCTTTTTATGTTATTAGTGCCCACAAAACTGCCCATTAGCCTTTTTAGGAACCAGAAAACCTTTAAAAGGGGTTTTCTTACCCCACTGTGAATTTTACACTCTTGGTCTCCTCAAGTTGTGGATGGTTCTATAGCAGTGATTAGCATATCCAACCTTTCTGTCGAGTCGGTACACTAAAAAGTGCAGGAGATGTGATCTCTTCAGTAAATACAAAATTATCTGTAATCTTTTTAGAGATTAGTTTGACCCAGCTGTCCATCCATGGGGTTGTCACTCCCTGCTCTCTTCTCTAAACAGACAGAGTTATGGTCAGGCAATCAGGTAACCATAGAAACTTGGATGCAGTAAGAGCATACAAAATATCTCTTATCTCATGACTAAAGTAAAATCTATTGACAAATTTAGAAAAAAAAGTCTTCAATTACTTATCCCTACATGTTGAAAGCTAATCTCTGTAGTGAAAAAAAAACCTTAAAAGGGGTGTTGCCAGGACGCGAGTTACTTACCTCCTTATCAGCACAAAGTAGAATATAAACAAATCAAGCTGAGTCATGAAGGCTGCAGGGGAGAGAGGGAGGGGATGAGCAGAGAGTGAGGAATAAGGGAGCTTCTCAAAACTTAACTGAAATAATAACATTACAACAGTGGATTCTCTATACAGAGAGAGACAGCCTCATACACTGCTCTTTCTTCCCAGCCCCTTGCAGCTCATTCATTTTCCCTGTCATCAAATAAGAGCCTGTCGGCTCCTCTGGTGGTGTCTAATGCAAGCTTTCAGGTAACTTAGGGGGGTTGAGAAATGCTGTAGCTCTCAGAGGCTTCACTTTTTGTAATCACATATATTTAGATAAGTGATTAAATATCCATTTTGGAGGATCCCACGTCAACATTACATCGGGGCAAAACCCCTTTAAAGTGACCATACAAAGTGTGACAGGCGGCACATCTACCAGACCAGAGCCGATTTTTTTCTACCTACCTGTAGACCAGAAGTCACATTTGTGTAGATTACAGCAAGATGGCAAGCCTCAAACCTGGTTTAGTAAAGTAACCGTACAACATGTACACACATTATAGAGGTCTACGAGCATGAGAGATCTCCTAAACCAAGCTGACAAAACAAACTTTTAAGTGTGGATTAAAGAACTTTCAGGGAACCTCCAGGACAGTTCTCCTTACACCCCTCAAATACACCGTGTGAACATACCCTAATACCACTAGATCCCAACAGGACCTCCCGATTTCCTGCCAGCTGATGTAATGTCAAGCCCTTCCCCAGCTACAATCATAATTCTGCTCTTAACGATATTAGAATGAATCTGACGCTAGAAAATCTGCAGTGGAGTAAAACTGCAGCAAAGTGAGGAAGATTTTAACAAATACACATAGTGCGGAAACCGAGCTGTGGGGCGGATTCTAATGTCAATCTAGGTCACAAACTCTGGGCCACATGTATGAAACCTGGTCTAAAAGGCATTTTTTTCCCCCATAGAAACCTATGTGTTGTATGCTATTCCCCATCAAATTTAATGCAAGGCAAACCTGCCACATGATTTATGCAGATAATCTGTGGGAAGGAGATCCATTTTACACACTGATTTTTTACTGAGGAAAATACAGAAGCAAAATCGCTCAGAGGACTCTTGGCGAGTTGCTGCAGAAAAGAAAGTAGCTACAAAGGACTTCTCTCTAGAAGACCAACCACACCTCTGCGATTTACATGGACCCTTCATTTTCAGAGTGAATGCACATGGGATGAATCTGCAACAGACTGTGCTCGTTTTATCCCATTCAATTCAATAGGGTGTATCGGCAGCAAATGATTTGTAAATTCTCATCCACATGGCTAGTACTGTAATCTGCCTCAGTCCGTGCAAACATTTACAGCAAGTCACTTCAATGTGCATTCAACTTAATGGAGCTCTACAATGCTTTAATTCTCTATTAGGACCTAATATATTTGGCTACATGGCGCCTACTCTTCAAATGGCTTGGGCGGCAGACTACTCAACACAACACAGCACATTCACCTTGTTATTGACAGCGGAGCTCTCCTAGGTCACCACTGTTTTGCATCCTCAGTAACAGTGTAAATATAGTATATACCAGAGTAGCCTGCACACAGTACGGCTAATCGTTCACAGGGAACTAAAAGTGCTTTCATACTGTGCATACTGGGAAGTTAACAATATAAGGAGTCTTTTAGTGCCCAATCTAATGGCATCCAATGGATTATTCTTATGCAAGTCCCAGATAACCCCCTTTTATTTTATAATAGTTGTGTTAACTAGATGAATCACTAAGTTTAGCAAAAGAGAGGTTTTAAGTGACCCTCAAAATTGTAATATAACCTAATACAGCCTAAGCTAATGATCTGCCTGAAAGCAGGTTTGGACATTTTGCCGAAAACATGCAGAGACTGGAATATCTAGATGACTTGTGTTTCCACTGACCTGGATCCAGTGGCTGTCTATGTCCAAATCAGTCCAGGAGGTCTGGATACTAGCAGTGCCCCCTATTAGAAATAGATTTATAGGTCTTTGTTTTCTATGGTTTCCTCCACCACTGAAATAAAGCAGGGACTATAGGACAACTGGCTTCTTATAGCACAGGCTCTGATGTACGTAAGCCTGTGTCCCAGATAAGGAAAATTACATTGTAAGCTTGAAAGGTGAAAACCAGTGATGTGAGCAATCACAGGCAGCGTACAGTATATTCATATAGGACCTATACCTGCACATTCACTACTACAGATTAGCAGGCAGAAAACTAGTGTCTTAGGGTATGTCCACATGGCGTATTTTTTTAATTGTAAATTTATGCTTCAAAAATGGCTGATTAGATGCCTATTTTGAAGCGTTTTTGAAGTTTTTTTTAGAAAAAAATCCTACCCCACTGTTGACTATGGGGATTTTACAAGAAAAAAAAAAAAACACCTCAAGAATGGACGTCATTTATTTTTACGTCCAAAAAACAGCTCGCAATTACACTTGTTAAATACGCTACGTGTGAATGACAAGGCGTGCACCAGATTTATCACAGTGACTATTGACGTATGAGAAATCTAGTAGTTTTGTCTAACCTTACACTTTTTATTAGTTGGTTTAATTTGCATCAAAAACTGCACCAACAATATCCTATTTTTCTCCCGTGACATTGCCTATTAGGCCATGCGCATTTTCCACGAAGCCACACTCCTTCACACAGCAATGCCCCTCTTATTAGACATGGGGCAGAAGTGTCCAAATACAGAAATAAATGTGTACCGGTCTCATACTGAAGAAGAGCACCAGAATTCTGGCACAATTGCCTTAGTGAAGGTGCCTTCCTTCTAGAACCCTCTACCTCCGGAATAGGTCCCTAAAATTCCCCAATCACAAAAGAGGCGTGGCTGTGCGGTTACTCTCCATTCATTTCCGTGTACTCGGAACTCCCATTAAAAATGAGTGGAGAGTAACTGGGCAAGCACAGCCACTTCTCCAATCTGAACAGGGAATTTCAGGGTATGTTCACACAGCGTATTGGGGTGCATACTGTGAGTGCCGCAAAACGCCCTGTGTTTTAGAAGCGGTTCAGCGTGTACTTCTAGAGCACGGGGGGCCAACCCTATTCACTCCTATTGTCACATCTCTCCCCCAGCGTATAATACGATTGTATCATACACCGGGAGAAATGAGGCGCAATTCATCTCTCATTTCGGCCGTATTAAAGCGCAAATAAACGGTGAAATACGTGCCGCAATTACGCTGTGTGAACATACCCTTATCCCACATCCCTATAAACTCTTCAGACTCTACAAATACTATGTAGCAAAAAATAAAAAAATAAATAAACATACTGAATACAACGCTCAGCAAATAAAATTTATTGTTCAATTGGTGTTAGGCAATAAAAAGAGAATGGCTACGTCTACACGACAGCGATTTCCTACTGGATTTTATGAGGATTCGGTATTTAGTATCCGCAAAAATGCAACTGTAAGTCATCCTCATAGACCTCAATAGAAAATTCAAGGTCGGATTTGAAAACCGAAAACCGGGTCTCAAAAAAAAAAAATAGAACATGTTCTATAATCCACCATATTTCACTTGAAAATAGCAGATTATAGTACAGTTCTATTGAACAGGACGGCAAAAATCTGGAAACATGCAGCAAAAAAAACGAAATCCGGGGGTAAAATGATGGTCAGAATCCAACTAATTTTTTTATCCTCTGCCTTGTGGATGCAGGAAAAAAGTGATACCTCCAGATCCCCCGCAGCTACTACTCGAGTTCCCCGAGGTTCCGCTCCCTTTGACTTTTGGGTTCTTATCCCAACACGCAGGAAGCTCATGCTCCACTTAAGTGAATGGAGCATGAGTCTCTCTCCCGTGGGTTGATATGAGAACACATACGTAATAATTATTTTTACCCACCTTGGCCTCATTAAACTATTTTTATTTGCTGGACAACCCCTGTAACAAATCAGTGGTTCCTGTACAATTAGCTGTACAAGTTCTACTACCAAATCCCCTTTCAAAGTGCACCTCTCTTATTTTAGACTCCGTCTCCACATGACCTCGGGATGCACTTGCTAAATATTGCCTAGTAAAGAAAACATATGCTGTGTAGGAAACCATTCCTTAAAGGGAATATGTCGCACATTTTTTATTTTTTTTTAACTTATTAAATCAAGCCACTGATCCATATTCTTTTCCTCGGTCGTTTTTATTTCCTGATTGTAGATTTCTCTATTCGACCGTCTATATATGATTGTGGGGAAGACATTCTTGCTTGCACTGCTTTAACAGCGGTCAGAGAGATACTTTACAGCAGCTTCATGCACATAGGATTCTTAAGACAGTTTCTGTCTCAGACTTGTATAGGAGAGTTTTCACTGTGAAGGGAGGGGAGAGGGGGAGCTGTGACATCTCTTCTTGTGACTGGTGGATTCTGTGTTATCTGTACACAATGGTGTCTCCTTTCAGTGTGACCCTGCTGTTACTGATAATGAGCACACTGCTGAAAAGCTCTCTAAACAGAGCAGGAAGTGTCAGACTGTTATTAGGCCTAGTGGTCAAAGTGAAAACTGCAGCACTTAAATGGGTTGTCTCACTATGAAGATCATAGTTGAAAATGTGGGGACTAAAAATCTAAGGATGTACGTCCTTGGTTACTATTGGCAAAGTGCTACGGTTTTAGAGAACGGGCTGGTTTACATGTGCTTAGCAACGGTGTTTGTTTACTGGTCAGGGAAGCATTCTGTCCTGCCCATGTTGTGCACATGCAAAGGAAAAGCAGTTAAGAGGAGGGGCAGGGATGTGTGTATTGGCAGGCAAGGAGGAGAAGCAGTGAAGAGGATACAATACACACAACCCCCCTGCCCCTCCAAGGGGATCCCAGAGCAGGTGAGTCCCTACACTAAACATGTTACCTCACTAGGCGTCAATCCAGACTGCAGCTTCAGGGTATGGTAGGAACTAGCAATTGAATAATCCTGCACTGGTTTAAAAAGAGGCAGCTGTGTGCAGCAAGCCAAAGAGATCGCCAATCTCAAATGAACTACAAAACATACGTTGGCTCTGCACATATAAAATATATTGTGAAAAACTTAATACAATCTTTGATCAAATACTGTAAACTAAGAGTCCCAGGTTTTTCATATTTTCCTTAGCAGTAATGCATTTCCAATATTCCTATATAGCTTGAGGTTTTACTTAGTCTTTAGTGTGCCACTGATGTTTGTATTAGATGTATATATTGCCTTTTCAGTGTGCACCTATGCTTGTGTTTTTCCAAATATATTTTATATTGCAGAGCCAACGTATGTTTTGTAGTTCATTTGAGATTGGCGATCTCTTTGGCTTGCTGCACACAGCTGCCTCTTTTTAAACCATGTGCTGGATTATTCAATTGCTAGTTCCTACCATACCCTGAAGCTGCAGTCTGGATTGACGCCTAGTGAGGGTAACATGTTTGGTGTAGGGACTCACCTGCTCTGGGATCCCCTTGACGTTTTGGGAGGTGAGCTTAATACAATCTTTGATCAAATACTGTAAACTAAGAGTCCCAGGTTTTTCATATTTTCCTTAGCAGTAATGCATTTCCAATATTCCTATATAGCTTGAGGTTTTACTTAGTCTTTAGTGTGCCACTGATGTTTGTATTAGATGTATATATTGTCATTCTACTCCTGTCCTCTAGGCTCCTTAGTAATTTGTCAAACAGTGCAAATAAATAAAGAGAAAAAAAAGAACACCAGATATGTGCATGGAGACAAAAAAAAAAATCCACGTTTGGTTCCTACAGGGATTTGAACCCAAAACCTCTATGTTGGAAGGCAGAAGTGCTAACCACTGAGCTAGCATAGTAAATATTCACAGCTCTATATAAACAGACCTTTCTTTGACTACAGTGAGCATACTGTGGGGGAAAGGCTTGGTGATGTCGGGTCTGCTGGGTCAGATAAAATGCAGTTCAACCAAATCATACATGCCCCCTTTTGAGCACAATGAAAGCTGAAATAATACAAACCAGGCATGAAATGCCTTTGTGGAAAACCCTATTTCACATATGTCAGATTCAGGTCTCTTGGGCAAAGTGGAGAGCAGTTATAAAGAGCGTCTCTCTCTGAAGGACCTGTTCAGTTGTGCGTTACACAGCCAAGCCACTGATGTGAATGTCCAATGTGGTGGTGCTATAAGGAAACTGAACACCTAACAACAGGTTTACCCAAAGAGTACAGGGGATCTCTTAGGCTGCCAGCACAGGGACACTTCACAATGAGCGAATTGTCAATTGACCCTTTTAAAAATTAGAAACTGTCCAAAGTAAAGTACCAAGTGTGGAGAAGATTTAAAAAAAAAAAACCCTCTTGTTTTTACTCCACTATAAATTGACCTACGTATCCTATAAAAACATATCGTGTATCAGGACCTCTCACATTTTCTCCTGCGGCCTCACCAGCCAAACGTTGTGGTCCCTGGACGTTCCCTACAGCCAAAATAAATAAAATTAAATTACAACTTAATTTGTATTTGTTGCCTAATCCCAGTAGAATAAATAAACCTGCACAAAAGGAGTATTTTATAATTAAACCAAACACTACCGCAGCCAGATAACCATTATTATAGACTGCACAATCCTCTCTTTCAAGAGTTCTTCCCCAGAGGCACTTCCCCAAAAACTCAGGGGAGCCTCACAGTCAAAATTATTTCCTCCAAATTCACTGGACTATTCTCTGGCTTTGAGCAAGAACTTTGGGCCTCTTGTCTTTGTTAAACGGGTTGTCTCACTACATTGATTCATTTTACCTTAGTCCAGTTTTTTAGTTTCATTTTTGTATTCAGGAGCATGTTTACTGGCTACTACTGGCCTGCAGTGATGAGCTGCTGAGAACACCAGGTCTGTAGCTATAGCGACCAGCACTGACAGCCCATCAGGAGAGACTGAAAAGGTCTGTAGCTATAGCAATCCAAGGAGCTGATGCAGCCCATACAAGAGGGAATATCTAGGAATGAGTAGGACACTGTTAATGGACACTTAGTGCAAAGTGACTTGTCTTTGCAAGATCTTTAACATAAAAAGCCATCCCTGTAGTGAGACAACCCATTTAAGGTAAAGGTCCATGAGCACGGGAAATGACTGCCTACCTGCAACCTCCTCTAGCAAAAAATCAGCTGCATCCCAAGGGTATCGAGTGTGGGACTTAAAACGCTCAGCTGATATCTGTGGTGTCCCCCCCATGTGATCAACAGTGTGTCCTCAGAGAACGGAGGAGGTGTTTTATCAACATGACCCCTATCCATGTGCACTATTAGATCAGATTAATGCCATGGTGCTCAGACACACCCTCTATGACCCACAGCCAAGCAAGAAGCGTCTCCCACCTTTGTGCACTCAGGTCTGCCACATATTACATGCACATCCATTAACCTAAGTGTGGTCACATAATACATTTCACCTCTACAGAAGAGGGGAGGGAAGGTGCGAGTGGGGGGAGAAAATCTGGACCGTCTTCCACAATCAAAGCTCTTCATAAAATCCCACTGTAGGTTCCTTTGATACCAGTCCAACTATGGAAGGTGCAGGCCTTGGAGCTGGAGTCCACACAAGTATTGCTATAGAGGTTGGCCATGACGGCTCTAAATCCTTCCACCATACTAATGCACAGTGAACACCTGGCCCAGGGTCAGAACACCCCTCAGCAAGAGTCCTAAATATAGGTTTATCAAGAATATAATCACGGCCATGGGAAGCGAAACTTGTGAAGTATTCCTGTCACAGCTGGCGCTGAGGCCTGTGTCGTGCAACAGAAAGGGCATGGCCCTCAGTTTCACAGGCCGCTCATTATAGCAGTGGCTGCAAATAGTCCTGACATAGCCCAGCTCCACTTCCTCTCTATTTATACACAGGAATCCTACTATTCCCGCACTGCTTCACGCCATTTCCCTCCATTATGTGTGAATGGCCGGCGTGAAGCATGTGGCCGACAAGGACAATGCGGAGCACATTCAGCCGAAAAACCGACTCAAGGCTTGGACTTGTCCTCTTCAAGCAATCTGATAAAACTCCTAACCAGCCTGTTGCTTGGTTGTGACAAAACTAACAGTCTTCACAGCTCCCACAGTGGTCATTACCCAGCGTGGAAAATATATAAGTAAGGCTGAGCTTGCATCCTGTTTTCTGCACATGTGGCTTGTGCACTGGGAAAACTCCCAATATCCAGAGGCCACTACACAGCAGCCCAGACAGTGTCATTTCAGCATATACTGGGTTGGGGTGTATTGAATAGTTCAAGAATCTTATGTAGAGGGTCACAAAAAAACCTCAATAGGTGCAGGTTCAAATCAGGAGTCTAGTGAAACAGGGCGTACACAGAGGCCATAATGACTCTCAGCAAATATTCTTGAAGGCAGCTTGAAAAATAGCTGCACATGCTCATTAAAGGACGACTGCAAGAATCAGAGCAGAGGAGTCACAAAAACAGGTGGACAGAAGAAGTGTGCTGCCCGTTATAACCGATCATAGCACAGGTTTCATCTTAAAAGCAATGTAAGAGATAAAAGCCCGCTGTAATCCCCCGAAGGGTGTTTTTCTGTGATTTTCATCCCCTAAAACTGTTCCCAAGACTTCTCCCGTGCTTCCCACAAAATTCTGGAACACATGCGACCCCCCAAAATCTAGGGGCTGTTCACCGGCACGTCAAAATGGTTGGAAATCAGACCATGCACACGGCCACCGGGGGACAGCTTTTCTCCACGGTTTGCGGAGAGAAGCCCTCCCCCTTTGCATTAACATGTTCAATGTCTGTTGGACCACCGCCGGTCTGAAAAACCGCCCGGCGGAAAACCCGTGCTGTGGGGACCGCTGTGCCGGTTTTCCATAGCGGTTCATTTTAAAAGTTGTCACCCAAAAACCGTCTGAAAAACCCAGTGAAAACCAGTGCCCTAGGGACAAGCCCTTACTAGTTTCAAAACCAATCTGAAAACACATCTCTTCAGGATAGTCTATAACCTACAATAACCCTGCTGTCCCTACTCCACCCCACAAACATGTCTGCCCCTCACCTTCTGTCTCTTTCCTCCTTCCTTGTAAGCCTTTTGGTGCAGGTTCCACTGAATTGTGACATGGAATGTATTTAACCCTTCCATCAAATATACAGTATCCTGGAACTAATGGCGTTTTAAAATAAATAAGAAGAATGATTGTTATACTATTATGTATAGTGTGGGACCCACATCTATCAATCTCGAGAACAAGCCAGCGACACCTCTCCGCTTTAAATGTGCTGCTTGTCTATACTACGAGCTCCCACTAATTTCAATGGAACCCATTCAAAATGAAAAAGTTTGGGGGCTCACTCTCGAGTTAAGTGTGGGTCCAGGGTGGGCCCCCGTACCCTAAGTTTGATGCATACCCTATTGCTATGCCTAATGTTATGGTGGGAATACCCCGTTCAACAAAAACCCTGTTCCACGGGGCCCGGGATCACTTATTGAAGATAAAGCAAAAAACTTCCAGGTAAAAAATTTTCCTATTTTTTTAAAGCGAAAAATAGAACCACAAACCGGATAAAATCTGACGCGCTTTCGGCCACACACAACAGGCCCTCAATCATAGCATGTGACCCTAAAATAGCCTGTACAGTACAAAGCTCCATGGTGCTGCTGCTGCATGAAATCGGAGGCACATGGGGGAACAAGAGGGCCTTGTCCCTGTGTGGGGGCATGACCTTTTTCCAA
Organism: Phyllomedusa bahiana; assembly: GCA_025379985.1. Classification (NCBI taxonomy): domain Eukaryota; kingdom Metazoa; phylum Chordata; class Amphibia; order Anura; family Hylidae; genus Phyllomedusa; species Phyllomedusa bahiana. Next base: position 58,658 of record JAODAL010002647.1, read on the forward strand.
ACACTTTTTAATGTTGATTTTGCTATGGTTTTACTGCACATTTCATCCATGCATCCCTGAAAGGGGTGAAATCTGCAGTGGAAATTCACAACATAATTGACATACCAGAGCTGTAAGAGCCACAGGCACGTCGGGGTTCTATGAGAAAATCACGCTGGAAGGCTCTGGAAATACTCGGCCACAGGGATTGTAAATCAGATGCAGATTTTACCTGCACAAATCCACAACGTATGCGACTTCAGCCTTATAGTGCAGGCTCATTTTGCTGCTCCCAGCAGCACAGCCCTGTATCCCTTCACCAAGAACAGCTGGTTTTAGGAAGGGTCACCTATCGAAAAGGCATTTGCCAAAATGCTCCCCTAATTTTAAAGAGGCAAAGATGGTAAAATCTCTTTTGGTAACCCTTTCTTTGCATGGGGTTTTTGTGTCCCCTGCATGATTGTGGAGGTTGGTTAAATAAAACATTTACACATAAGGGATCGTTCCATGAAACATTTTTAGTCCGTAACTTGAGGGGTTTTCCATTTAATTTCCCTGCTTAAGCAGGGGGGGTTTTTAGGAAGTTGAATTGAATTTTGTTGTGGAGAGTTCACAAATTTGTTGCAGATTTCCCCTTATGATTTCAATGAAGTCAAAATCTGCAAGAAAATTTAGCAATGCCCGATTTCCCACAGATCTGCAGCAAGATCTCAGCGTGTGTATTCGTACCCACACATTGCTGGCATAATGATGGGTACGGGCCTCCGCAAGTCTCCACACTGCTTGGCTGTACTCGGCTGAACTCCCTCTGAAATCAATGGGGGCATTCTAACCAACCCTTCATTCATAGCAGAGGGGTTACGGGGCTGTTCTTGAGATAGTTGTGGGTCCCAGAGCTGGCACGGACTGAATATCCTATCGATATGTCATCAATGTTAGTGGTACAACTTTTTTTTTTTTTTTAAAAGGATTTGCTGACGTTTCTTGAAATTGACATTTTCAGCAGCAAACCTGCTGCCCCTATAAAGGTAATGTTCTCTTTTATAGTACATGTTAATTAGACCCATTTACCACTTCAATCCTTACTATTCAAACGACAAGCAGCACAAACCTGCAGCTTCATTACAGTGAGGCCAAAGCAATAACCCCGAGCACACCCCGTGGTTTTCTGGGGAATTAGCCCCTGAACGGATTTTTGATTTTTCCAAGGGTGAGTAGTGATTTTTAATGTGAAGGGAGCACCCCGATACTAGCATCAAGGGGGAAAAGATCAGTCATGAACTCCGATATCTACAACACAGGGTGAGCTAGTGATCGCTTCTCGTTTTTTTCCCCATCACCTATACAATTGTATTGTAGATGGGGGAAAACGGCAAGAAAACTAAAAACTCGGGTATTTTACAACATTTTGTTTAATACGCCAGGACAGAAGACGAGTGGAGAAAGGACGAGCTGTGGAGACAGCCGCTCGTCTTTCCTATTACCGCCTATGGGGCTGAAGGGACGATCGGTGCTTTTAAAAAACTAAAAGCGCTGTCGATACGATCGTAATTCTGTGCAGTGGAGACACAGCCTTACACCACAGCTACCTTCATAAAAAAAAAAAATAATATAATATATATATATATTATAAAAATAAATATATTAAAAATATTTTTATATCTCAGTTCAATCAAGGTAAATCCGTGATTTAAAAGTTCGTCTGCGCAGTAAAGGAGACACAGTAAAATGACTAACACACAGAAGTGATCTAAACCCCTTTCGGGGGATAAAGGGTAGTGCCACAAGGGTAAACCCCTTCTGAGAACAACTCCTCGCTCACTACGAGCCGACTCCAGAGAGCAGGGAGATCGCCGCGCTTGTGCAGTTCTCCCCAATCATTTCTACTACAGTTCTGAAAAAAGCCCGGCGCATGTGCTTGGGCATATTTCGAAATCTCATAGACATGAATGGAGAACTGCACAAGTGCGGCCGTCTGACTGAGGCCAGTTCATAGCCAGCCATGAGTTTGTCTCGGAAGATGTCTGTGAAATGGCAAAATCCCTGGAAATATACAAAGTGTGATAATAAAGAGCAATGAGGCTGCACGGACGAAGCCAAGGACAGCGAGCTGCTCAGCAAAACCTCCAAATGTGCATCAGCACCTTCAGGCAGCTTCTCAGGATAAGTTGTTATGCAAGTTCATGTACATGAGGACTATGGCTTCGTTCACACGGCTTATTTGTCCGCGGATTGGCGCCGTACTCCGCGCCGGATTTGTGCTGCAGTACGGCTCCAATCCGTCGCAGTAATTACGGTAATCCACTGCTCTCATAGAGAACTGTGGATTCCGTCCTCCCTTCCTCCCTCGGCGAATTCCGCCGCGGGGGGGGAGGGAAAGTGAAAATGCACATTATTTACGGCGCGGAACGGGGGGGGCCGTGGGATAATGCATTGTCTATGGGGCCAGCGGGCCGCGCCCCTTCACGCCGGAATTGCGAGCGCGATACGGCTCGCAAATCCAGCGTGAATAAGCCGTGTGAACGGGGCCTTAAAGATCCGTCAGCTTTTTTTTTTTTTTTTTTTAAATTGTCCCAATGCCTCAAAAATGAGAAGTTAAACTATTGTACAAGAGGGCATTGTGCACACTATGCATCTTCATGGTGGAGGACTAGAGATCCTACAGCCACACTGCCTTCTGACTGTGCTCTACTGGGGGTGGGGGAGACTCTAGAGGTGAGGTGAGCACAGAGCGAGTACCTGTTATTTCTCTTATTTTAACAAAGCCTGTGCCACTAACGGGGTTTCTGAAAAGCTCGTTAAACCCCTTTAAAGTGGCTCTGCCAGCTTCAATAATAAAGTTATCAGAAATAATTATAAATGACATGCTCATAATTTGCCCAGTAATTCCAGGAACATTTATCAGTACCTTAGCCAACAGGAATGTTTAAAACCCATTCCTTTGGGTTATAAAACCAGATCTCTATTTTTGCCTTTGTAATCCATGCCTGCTCTGGAGGTTACTGGCAGTCAGTGCCCTCAAGGTCACCTCTAGGATCACGTCTTGTCATCATGCTTACAGCCAAAAATAACATACACGAGGCTAACTTCCCAAACATCAGGTGGAATGAGCTTTCCTAAACCCTCTCTACCATCCACAGTGGAGGAACTCAGGCTCGGCACATCCATACACAGCTCATTAGTTCACTGGTCAAAGCCTGAGCACTCCTGTCTATCATCAGCTAATTGGCAGGGGGCTCAAACCTAAAGTAGAAACGGAGTAGCTCACAGCTACGGTATCAGCCAGATGTACAAGACGTAGCACTGATATGACAGAGCCATGCAATTACTGGTGCCCAGACCTATAAGGGTATGTTCACACAGTGTATAGCGGTGCCTAACTGTGCTCCGCACTATACGCCAGATGTTTGAAAGTATGCACTGGACAGCACGTACATTCAACAGCGCCTCCACTGACTTTCATTTTCCCCGGCGCATAAGCACCGGAAAAAAGGGACATGCCACTTCTTTCTCTGGAATGTGTCTGAAAATCATAGTGCTCAATGAGTGCAATGATTTTACCATATATTCGGGGTGTACTTTGGGCGTATAGCAGCTCAATTACGCCCCAAAGTACACCAAGTGAACATACCCTAAATCACATTACAGGTTAAGGCTACACAGCACTTCGCTCTGGTTCTAGCAGCCAAATGTTTGCAGTTAATCATTATGAAAAGATGGCACTTAGGTCTGTATTGTTTCCTTTTACCCTGTGGCACGAATCTACACAAGGCAGATTAGCTGTAGAATCATTCACAAAAAACCTGCAACAGATTGTGCGGATTTTGGTTTAGATTTTACCCCTTTCAAGTCAATGGGGAAATCTAGAGTAAATCTGCAACAGAAATGGACATGCTGCAAATTTACAAATCTGCATTGCAAGTAAATTTTGGTGTAGAAAATATCTTCCGCATGAGATTTGTAAAATCCCATCCATAAACGGACACTGTAATCTGATTTTTCATGCACAAATCCATCCCTGTGTACATTCAAGTGTTTTCTCCCAAAATGCAGCACAGGCTTGTAGTGTTTTATAGGGAACTCTCCACCCATACAACTCAAGTCTCTCTGCAGCAGAAACTGCAACTGTGTGTACTGCAAGTTTTTTTTGTGTTTCCTAAAAAACAGAGGGGGGGGGGGGGGAATCTATATATTTTATAAAATACAACCCCAGCCAACAACCGATAGCAGGGTCAGCCACGGCTAGCCACACAATTCCTGGGCAGCAGCCAAGACCCAGGCATGTAATACACAACAAATGAGTACAGAAAACTTAAAAATTCAGCTCACCTCACAAGGTTTTTCTAGGCATCAGGTGTTATCCAGGGCTGTGGAGTCGGAGTCGTCATAAAAGCGACCGACTCCGACTCCCAAGATATATAATAAGTTGGTCCAGTTAGTTCGATGCAAAGAGCCCAAAAGGGGAAATTTGGGGCCGGCCATGCTGCTGCTCCCATATCTTCAGCCTCAAACACATGAGGAGTTTAATTGATGACATGGAGCAGGCAAAGCGGGTGCCACAGGGGAAAAGATTTTGCTCCCCGGGCAAACAGATTTCAGTAAAATGTTTTTATCTGCTTTCAAAGAAGTAGAAAGATTCAACCATTCATCAGAACTGCTGTGGCTGAGGCAATTCCTTTATACCCTGACATTGTTAAGATGTTGCCCCTGGTGTCACCCCCTTTGCCCCCAACCCAAGTTAGTGTTTTAGAGGCTGTTTCCTAGCCTGGAAATAATGGATCAGATGTGAGGTCAGGTATGCAGGATCTGATGGAGGCAAAACTAAATTTTTCAGAAAAAAATTCAGAGACTCCACAAATGTTCCTGCAGTGTTTTTGCATATTTACAATTTTTTGTGTGTCTAAAGTCATATCCAATAAATATATTTTACAAATGACAAGCAAAATGGTAACAATGGTTTGAACTTGTGACTTTCAGGTTCCATATCTTTTCCATCCACTACAGCTTTGTACATGAGGCTACTGTAATCTTATATACAGTTTATCTTACCGATCTTATACATAAATTTGACTTGCAAGTATTTAGCATCTGATTAGTTCTGCAGATTCTTTCATGTAACTCCATTGTTACTGTTTTGCTGCTAAAATCAAAGTGTTAATTTCTATTATTTTGTTGGTTTTTGTGAAATCCACCTTTTGGTTTTCAATACTGCCTGAGTCCTTCTGGGCTCTGGATCAGATTCAAGCACATCTTGACTAAAATCTGATCCCCGGTCTCTTCTACACATTCCCAATGTTGGTGCAGACTGGACTTGGTTTCAAATACAGCTTTTTCTTCCAACTCTACCCACAAGTGTTCAAAAGATCAAAACATTGCTTGTCAGTGTCTGTTCTACCTAAATAGCTTGATTATTGTATCATAAGGTGATAAACAGCCGGATGTTACCATTTTACTACACTAAAGTTATCACTTAAACATGCACCATGTATGAGGGAGTCGGGAGTCGGAGGTTTGGTGGAAATTGAGGAGTCTGAGTCGGGGCTTTGGCATGCCGACTCCACCGCCCTGGTGTTATCCACAGACTGAGACAAAAAGATTATTCAGCATCAAGAGAAAAAGAAATTTTTAAAAAAAATGTGAATTTTTTTTACATTACAATCCATTAAAAAACAAAGTAATGGCTGCAGAGCTCTTACTACCGACGCACTACAAGACATCCGGCTCTTAGTTCTAGTCACGACAGTCAACCGACTCCATTGTGGCTCAGCAGAGGTCCCTCTGATATTCCTATGTCCCAACATGGATTGAAAGGGGTGCCATATAGAAGACACAAAAGGAACAACGGTACAAACCTTGGAATATAAGGCTAGGGCCACACAGCCTAGGACAAAAAACTCAGAGAAAACGGTTCATAAAACTGAGTTCTTGTCAAAAACAACAGTCGTTTTTCAACAATTTTAATTTTTTGTTGAGTTTTTGTCACAGCTTTCTGGACGGTTTTTGAACGGTTTTCAGTCAGTGTAGAAATGTATGCACAATATGAACCCCCGTTTTCAGTGGAAATGCTGCCAAAAAATGTGACAAAAGATGCCCAAAATCCACCCACCGATTTACATAGACTTCTGTAGTAATTTTTCCACTGGATGTGGTCTGTTTTTACAACATGTTCCTAAAACCACCGCTACTATAGAATGAGCAGAAAAAAAGACCTGTGAAGACTACAGATTGTTATTCGTATTAAAGTCTATGTGAATGTAATTCAGTCGGATTCTAAGAGGTTTCAAAGAACTTAAACCACCGAAAATCCGACTGTTTTTTGTGTGCTATGTAGACATAGCCTAAGTAGAAGCCTAGTGCAAATAAGCACAGTAAATATGCACTAATGGCACAGAGAACAGCTCAAACCACAGGATTAGCAGCCGCTCCCATGAAGCCATTGTCTCTGCTGCATCCAGTGATGAGAACATACCAGCTGACCCAAAGTGAGCAGCTCCAATTTACTTGACAGGAGACTACGGTGCACAATCCAAGTGCAGAAGAATCCGCTCAGTCACGGAATGAAACGGAGCCGTTACTTTATTTTGGAATGAAACTGATGTGACAAAGCCTCAGGAGGCCCCGCGTGAAACGTGTTGTCTGTTCTATTCTGAAACATACCAGGAAGTACATAAGAAACTACTTCGTACAGCGGTCTGAAAGTCAGGAAAAAACACGAGTAAGAATCGTGCCTTACATCCCATGCACAAAGATCCAGATACAGGGCAGCATTTCCTGGTGCCTCAGTGCTGTATACTCCTGTGCACGGTACAGTGCTCATCCCATCACTAGAATCAGTCAGGGATTTAAACAGATACCAATGACAACTTTAGAGATCCCCGTGTTGTCACCTCCTCCAGATTTATATATGTGGGGGATAGAGTTAAGGTGTGCAGATATATATATATCTCTATCTCAATCACACACATACATACAGTTCTCCTCAAAAGTTTTCATACCCCGACAGAATTTTTGCTTTCTTGGCCTTTTTCCAGAGAGTATGAATGATAACACAAAAACTTTTTTTCCCCACTCATGGTCAGTGGTTTGGTGAAGCCATTTATTGTCAAATTACTGTGTTTTCGCTTTTTAAATCATAATGATAACCAAAAACATCCAAATGACCCTGATCAAAAGTTCACATACCCTGGAGATTTTTGGCCTGATAAACCTGCACAGACGTTGACACAAATGGGTTTGAACGGCTACTAAAGGTAACATCCTCACCTGTGACCTGTTTGCTTGTAATCAGTGTGTGTGCATAAAGGCTGAGTGAGTTTCTGGGATCCAGACAGACTCTTGCATCTTTCATCCAGCCACTGACTGTTCTGGATTTTGAGTAATGGGGAAAGCAAGAGAATGGTCAACGGATCTACAGGAAAAAGGTAGTTGAACTGTATAAAACAGGAAAGGGATACAAAAAGATATCCAAGGAATTGATAATGTCAGTCAGCAGTGTTCAAACTGTGATTAACAAATGGAAAATTAGGGGCTCTGTAAAAACCAAACCAGGTCAGGTAGAACAACAAAAATTTCAGCCACAACTGCCAGGAAAATTGTTCAGGATGCAAAGAAAAACCCACAAACAACATCAGCTGAAATACAGGACTCTCTGCAAACTAGTGGTGCGGCTGCTTCAAGATGCACAATAAGGAGGCACTTGAAGAAAAATGGGCTGCATGGCCGAGTCGCCAGAAGAAAGCCATTACTGCACAAATGCCTCAAAGTATCTCACCTACAATGTGCAAACAACACAGAGACGCCTCAAAACTTCTGGAACAAGGTCATTTGGAGCAATGAGACCAAAATCGAACTTTTTGGCCACAAACAAACATTACATTTGGCAAGATGTTGACAAGGCCTATGATGAAAGGAACACCATTCCTACTGTAAAGCACGGAGATGGATCGCTGATGTTTTGGGGATGTGTGAGCTACAAAGGCGCAGGAAACTTGGTCAAAGTTGAAGGAAAGATGAAGCATGTTATCAGCAAATACTGGAGGCAAATTTGCACTCATCACCTCGGAAGCTGCGCATGGGATGTACTTGGACGTTCCAACATGACAACGATCCAAAACACAAGGCCAAGGCGACCTGTCATTGGCTACAGCAGAACAAAGTGGAGGTTCTGGGGTGGCTCTCAGTCTCCTGACCCCAATATCATTGAGCCACTCTGGGAGATCTCAAGCAAAGCGCAGTTCATGCAGAACAACCCAGGAATTTACAGGAACTGGAGGCTTTTTGCCAAGAAGAATGGGCAGAGCCTCATCCACAACTACCACCAAAGACTTCAAGCTGTCACTGATGTTAGAGGGGGTAATACACGATATTAAGAACTGTGGTATGTGAACTTATGATCAAGATGTTTTTGGTTGTCATTATGATTTAAAAAGAGAAAACACAGTAGTTTGACAATAAATGGCTTCACCCAACCACGAACCATGAGTGGGAAAAAAGTTTGTGTTATTCATATTCTCTGAAAAAGGCCAAGAAAGCAAAAATTCTGCCGGGGTATGTAAACTTTTGAGCACAACTGTACACACACACACACACCTGCTCCATAATGATAGTGAGGTGTTGTATTTAGACACTTGAGCCGCTGTTTGCTTTTCATCTATAATGTTAGGGTACACTGTTTGCTGTGCTGATGCAGTCTCCATTTCTCTGTGCAGGTGTGCACACCTTAACCCTATCCCCCACATACATACAGCTGGAGGAGGTGACAACATGGAAAGCTCTATCGATGTCATTGTTATCTATTTATATTCCTGACTAATTATAGTGATAGGGTAAGCACACACTACTCACAAAGTCAGGGATATTTTGCTTTTGGTTAAAATTTCAGGATGAACATAAAATTTCTTTACTTTTTTTCTAAATAAAGTAAACGAGACCATTACTTAGCTTTAGAAAGCACATGTCCAACGTTTCAGGACTTTTTGCACAACTTGCTGATCTCTAACAAGGAGCTTAATAGCAAAATTCACAACAGGTATGTGATCCCTGAATCACCCAAAAATTTAGGGGATCAAATTGAATTGGTGTTTAAACAGTCCTCCTCATTATGCTGTTCACATTTTAACATCATGAGGTCAAGACAACACCTTACAACTGATCAGCAGTACCTCGCCATTGTGAGGCTTCAAGCAGGAGGCTCTCAGATGGAAGTGGCCACTGCACTTAGATTGTCATCAGCAGATTGCAACAGAGATACAGAGAAACTGGAAGAGTCACAGAAAGGCAAAGAAGTGAACGTCCTTTGGCTTCATCACACACTGGAGACCGCTTCATTGTCAATGGCAATGACCTGCGGAAGTGGGTGATGAATGCCGCACAACTCCAGGCACTTTTAAGGGAGGTGAGACGCAACCAAGTGTCATGTCAGACTATTCATAACCATTTACATCAGGGTGGTCTGCTTGCTAGACGACCTGACCACACCACCGGGCAGAGGCATCATAGTCTTGCATGGGTGGGGGCAGCATCTACGGTGGAGAAGGGACCAGTGGTCCTCAGTGCTGTTCAGTGATGAAAGTTAATTCACTCTGAGCAGAAATGATGGTGCTCACGATGCTGGAGACGTCAAGGAGAACACTAGGTATCAGCCACAGACAAGCCTATGGTGGTGTTAGTGTGGGCAGGTGTGTCTAGTCAATACAGAACTGCGCTACACTTTGTGAATGTTACAGTGACAATTCCCTATTACCTGAATAACATCAATAATCCAGTCATTGTGCTGCTGCATTAACACAGGGCTAATTTCATCTTCATGGACGACATGGACGACAATGCTCCAACTCATCGAGGTTGCATCATTAGGGAACGGCTGTTGGAGACTCGGGCACCTGAAATGGAGTGGCCTGCACCTGCTCCAGACCTGAACCCCCTAGAAACCTGTGGGATCAACTGAGTCGCCGCGTAGAAGCTCATAACCCTGTACCCCTGAACAAAAAAAAAAATAAAATATATATATATATATATATATATATATATATATATATATATATACACATACACAAATCTCTCTATAGTCATATAGCACAGTGCATTCACTGCTCAGTGTATACATACAGTACTATGGAACAGATGTTTATGTTTATCTCTCCATAGCATACAGATATATACATACAGTACAGGGTATATACAGCTCTAGGTGTACACATAGGCTACGGCCACACAGCAGTTGTAAAATGCTGGTTGTATTCTGTTTAAGAATCCGGTATTTTGTCTTTTGAATAGTTTTGTCTGTCTGTGGTTTGTGGATCCGTCCCCTTAACCACTGAGTAGCACAGCTTCCCCCAGGAAACGCGTTGGAAGATTGTGCACGTTCCGAGTAGTTTTTCGGAATGCCAATGGTGTGAAAGGCCGCCCAGTAGAAAGCCGTGCACTGTGGACTACAGGGCGGATTTTCTATTGACGTCTACAGGGATGGAGGTCCGTCTGTTTTAAAATCCGAAAACGCTCTGAGAAACCGACAGAACGCCCTTGCTGTGTGGACTTACCCATACAATATTATGGAGCAGATCTTGTGCTGCAATGACACCAACAGGATCTTAAAGAGATTGTATCATTTCATTAAATGGTCTTCAGAACAAGGTGACAGTGAAAGTAACTTTGCAATTAGATGTCATTAGCAAAGCTGTCTTGTATTCACAGTTTTCCTTATCTTCTGTTTCTTTTTACACTGATCTCCAGTGCTGGTGCGATCCCTCCTCCTTGCATTACAATAGCTGAGAGCTCATTTACATTCTGTTCAGCCCCTGGTCGGCTGTATTCATGGAGCTTGCATTCCTGTCTCTCTCACTCAGAGTAAGGGACCGGCACATTTTCACTCTGCACAGCCAGAAGAAACAGAATAACACTGCAGGGCTTCTATAATCAGGAAACAGCACAATTGTGTGTTGATCCCTGCCTCTCCTGCATAGAAGGGAGATCTGTGCCGTTCATAGAAGCTGGATTCAACTGTAACAAATCTCCAGCTGTGAGAGGAGACGAGATCAGTGCTCAAGCTAGATTGAATGCAGCCTGTGGTATGTATACAGCTCTTACAAAATAAGACTGATAGGGTGAGACATAGTGACATGTGGACTCAGAAAGGGAAGGGGGGGGGGGGGAGGTCTCGGGAGCCAGCATGAACAGTGGGGGATGATGTCACCCAGCTGGGAGGGGACGAAACGCCCCTGAATTTCTAGAGGTGAGAAGCTGAGAGCAGTATGAATCAGCCGAACTAAGGACGCGATAAGTCCCCTTTAATGACTTCTGTGTTACTTTCCGCAGTCTCCAAGTTTTTTTGCATTATTTTCTAGAAGTGGCTGCAATGAAGGAAATTGTGCTAAAAAAAATCATAGTAAAACCACAAATAATTAGTACAATCCTCAGGTCGGTTCACATGGGACAGAATTGCTGCAGAAGTCTGCAGAGGATAACAGTACCAGACAAATGGATGCGATGCCACAATCCCATCCCCACACAGTGCAGAAATCTGACCACCCTGAAGACTATAAAATGCGCACAGAATCGTTACAGGCTGCGTGTGGCTTTATTGCAAATGTTTCCAAAGAGAAAATCCACAGGGAATGTAATGTTACCGAACTGCAGCCATAAAAACCAGTGAGGATTGTGAATTTACCCTAAAAAAGGTAAACGTTCTGATATACTTACTCCAGGTCATAAAAGCTGCTGTACGGGTAGACCTGACATCAGTGTGGAAGACACCACATTTTAGGGCACATTCACACTGCAACTCTATTATGTCGGATGTTATTAAAAATAATAAAAAATATACAGACACATATCAGATACATACGAGACAACAGCAGGAGGCTTGGGGTGATACCTGCAGTGTTGCTGCTACAGTTTGCTAGGAAATAACCCGAAATTAATTCTTTAGGTCTTGGCGTCCAGGAGTCATTTTAATAAAAACTGATAAATATCTCAATATAAAATCCTAAAAAAGTGCAAGAACCCTCTTTGCCGCGATATATGGAAAAGAATACGAAGCAGTAGAAAGGTTCCCTTATAAAATAAGCACAGCACCTATGATTATTTCAGGAGCACAGGTAAAAGTGGACTGGTCGCGGACTAACACGCCTCCACAGGTAGGCATGGGGCATTGCTTGTGGGGGCGCCTCATATGAACCTGCCTACATCTGAGAACATAGATTTGGAGGGGTGCAGCATTTCACCGATTGGTCTGGTATTCTGTACCTGCATGTTCATGTCATGTGGTGCCCGTTATGCATCTTACTGATATGTATACGTTACCTGTGACTGTAGTAAGTAAGGGGAACACATTACACTGGGATTCACCGGGCGGAATAGTGCTGCTTGTAGATCACGCACATTGTATTTGTACAGCTGAACAGGATTTAAGCAAACCTCACTGGCACTCAGCAGAAAAGAAAAAAAAAATGCACCTGGATTCAGGGGCGAGCTGAGACATCAAACCGGGCACCATCCTACACTACATCCCCGGGGGAGGTGAGCGCTGGTATCCGGGACACCCAGAAAAGTGACCCTAGGGGGCCACACAGAGAGTTAACACAACATATCAGCTTCCACTGATGCAAAAGATGTTACCGGCTGACGTACACCCCCAAAAGGGGCATGACTGGTGCTGGTCGCGATGTCCGAGGCACTGTGCCCAGTACCGATATACCATACATAGGAAAAGCAGCGGGAATGTTGTGTCTGGTGGTATGTATATGGCACCATGAACACCACGGTGGTTGTGCCCAGCAAGTAACTACATACTCCACACCACAAATGAGAAGCGGCAGGAACATTGTGTCGGCCGGCACAGATATGTCACCATGCACATCGTGGTGACTGTACCTATATACCACACATATGAGAAGCGGCACGTATACAACGCCATGCACGCCACAGTGGTTGTACCCAGCAAGTACCCGTATACCACACATAAGAGAAGTGGTGAGAACATTGTGTCGGCCAGCACAGATATAGTGCCACGCACACCACAGTGGTTGCACCCAGCAAGTACCCATATACCACACCTATGAGATGTGGCATGTATTTGATGCCATGCATGCCACGGGGGTTGTGCCCATACACCACACCTATGAGACGCAGCAGGTATTCGGTGCCATGCTCACCACGGGGGTTGTGCCCATACACCACACCTATGAGACGCGGCAGGTATTCGGCGCCATGCTCACCACGGTGGTTGTGCCCATACTCCACACCTATGAGTCGCGGCAGGTATTCGGCGCCGTGCTCACCACGGTGGTTGTGCCCAAACACCACACCTATGAGACGCGGCAGGTATTCGGCGCCGTGCTCACCACGGTGGTTGAGCCCATACACCAAACCAATTAGAAGCGGCAGGTATACGGCGGGGTGCTCACCACGGTGGTTGTGCCCATACAACACACCAATGAGACGCGGCAGGTATTCGGCGCTGTGCTCAACACGGTGGTTGTGCCAAAACACCACACCTATGAGACGCGGCAGGTCTTCGGCGCTGTGCTCACCACGGTGGTTGTGCCCATACACCACACCTATGAGACGCGGCAGGTATTCGGCGCTGTGCTCACCACAGGTGGTTGTGCCCATACACCACACCTATGAGACGCGGCAGGTATTTGGCGCCATGCTCACCACAGTGGTTGTGCCCATATACCACACCTATGAGACGCGGCAGGTATTCGGCGCTGTGCTCACCACGGTGGGTTGTGCCCATACACCACACCTATGAGACGCGGCAGGTATTCGGCGTTGTGCTCACCACGGGGTTGTGCCCATATACCACACCTATGAGACGCGCAGGTATTCGGCTTGTGCTCACCACGGTGGTTGTGCCCATACACCACACCTATGAGACGCGGCAGGTATTCGGCGTTGTGCTCACCACGGTGGTTGTGCCCATACACCACACCTATAGACGCGGCGGTATCGGCGTTGTGCCACCACGGTGGTTGTGCCCATACACCACACCTATGAGACGCGGCAGGTATTCGGCGTTGTGCTCACCACAGTGGTTGTGCCCATACACCACACCTATGAGACGCGGCAGGTATTCGGCGCCATGCTCACCACAGTGGTTGTGCCCATACACCACACCTATGAGACGCGGCAGGTATTCGGCGCCATGCTCACCACAGTGGTTGTGCCCATACACCACACCTATGAGAAGCGGCAGGTATTCGGCGCCGTGCTCACCACAGTGGTTGTGCCCATACACCACACCTATGAGACGCGGCAGGTATTCGGCGCCATGCTCACCACAGTGGTTGTGCCCATACACCACACCTATGAGACGCGGCAGGTATTCGGCGCCATGCTCACCACGGGGGTTGTGCCCATATACCACACCTATGAGACGCGGCAGGTATTCGGCGCCATGCTCACCACGGGGTTGTGCCCATACACCACACACCTATGAGACGCGGCAGTGTATTCGGCGTTGTGCTCACCACGGTGGTTGTGCCCATACACCACACCTATGAGACGCGGCAGGTATTCGGCGCCGTGCTCACCACGGTGGTTGTGCCCATACACCACACCTATGAGACGCGGCAGGTATTCGGCGTTGTGCTCACCACGGTGGTTGTGCCCATACACCACACCTATGAGACGCGGCAGGTATTCGGCGATGTGCTCACCACGGTGGTTGTGCCCATACACCACACCTATGAGACGCGGCAGGTATTCGGCGCTGTGCTCACCACGGTGGTCGTGCATCAAATTCATCATCCTACTAGACGCATGCGCCACTCAGCAGATAACTTGTCTCTGTGCCCCAGGAACACGTCACATATCAGACATCACCCACACAAGACCCAGCAGCAGCGGTGGCGCTGGCAGAACCGTCTGCACCATATTCTGCACCCATTGCCCACGTTCATCCTGCCCCTAATCTCACAGGAGACCTGCAAACAGAACCCTCGTCACCCAATGGGCACAACAGCAAACTCAGAGCAGAGCAGGAAAGTTCCCCACAAGTTGGTCCAATATGGTCACTAGGACACAGGAGTTGTCAGCTGTCTGCAGCCGCTAAGTTTCCCTGCTGCAGTCCCATGCAAAAAACAGCCAAGTGTCCACCACAACACAAGCGTTTAATGTTGCATGCGACAGCCCGGGCTCTGCCGCCTCCGGAGCGCGACACGGAGGCCTCTATGAGACACCAACTCCCGGAGCAGCCCCGGCCGCCATCATCCCCCTCCTCCCAGGATTAGGAGACCCGGCGCCAAGTAAAGTTGCCTTCATCCCCGACTTGTTCTCTCCACAAAGCGCAGCGTCACGTGAGAGCAGGCGCTAAAGTTGCCCGGCGCTGCCCGTACCTGTGTGAGGGCCCCGAGCTGCCCCGCCGCCGCCTCCTCCCTCCTGCAGCTCCGTTACTCGGGCGGCTCTGGAGGATGTCGGCGCTGCTGCTGCTCTGTGAGCTGAGGCCGCGCAGTCTCCCTGGGGAGGAAGAAGAGGAGGAGAGAGGAGACAGCAGGGAGGAGGGAGGCTGACAATATGGCCGCTCACCGAGGGTCTGCCAGAGGGGAGGGGAGGTCACCGCAGATCACCACAGCCTGGCGCACACTATGGCGTCACACTTGTTGCTTGTTAGAAGAAGTCCGTCCAGGAGCTGTGTGTAACCTCACACAAGTCCATCAATGGCCACTACTCCTGTGTAGTCAGCTCAACCCAGTCGTCACTGGTCTCTGCTTATTCTATCCAGGCCTCTCTGTTCCTGGGAAAGCTGGGTCATCCACCTTCCTAAGGGGCTGACATAGGGAGGCCTACGCTGTGCAGAGCGGGCACATCACATTTGTAATGTACGTTGGGCGTCTGCCTCTCTCAAACTAAACCTCACTATAAGGGTATGTTCACACGGATTATTTTCACGCGTATTGCTTTATACGCGGCGAAATACGTGCCACAATTACAGTAATTCATAATTCTCATAGAGAGCTATGGATTACGCGTCATCCTCTTGCACATACAATACAATCATATTGTACGCGCGGGGAGATAAGTGACGTCAATTGTTAGGGTATGCTCACACGATGTACTGCGGCACGTACAGTACGCGCTGCAGTACATCGTGTGTTTCGATTAGCACATGCTCCCGGGAGGGGGGGGACTGCAGCTCGCCGGCCCCATATACATGCATTACTCGCGGCGTGTAATCGCCACAAGTAATTGGCATGTCACAATCGTATTGTACGAGCAGAGAGAGGAGGTGTACTCCATAGTTCTCTATAAGAACTATAGATTACCGTAACTATGGGGCGCATTTCCCCGGGTATTAAGCGCAGTACGCAGAAAAATGCGTTCCAAAATAAGCCGTGTGAACATACCGTTAGCGGAGATTATGCGGCGCTGACAATGCAAGAAAATGAGGCTGGCGCCCGGTCACCCACCCTCTCCCGTGCTTTGGAATTACGTGCTGATCAGTGTGGGGCCTCCCTTATCGTGGCGGTGACCCCATCAGAACCTTTCTAGGGGACAGCAAATAGGGTTGGTGTAGGGAAAGTCAAAAAATTGGACTCCATTAAACAGCTATTCAGTCCTCTTTCCTATCATCTGTGCTTATTTTCTTACAAGGACGGAGAGGCAGCAGTGCCATGAATAATAAGATCTTTATATATATAAATATACAGAGCCTGAGAAAGGCTCTGTGTGAGCCGAAACGTTGCCTTTTGGACATGAAATAAAGCACTAACTTTTTTTCATTTTTTAAAATTGTAAGCTATGTCACGACGGTCTTATTTCGGGTCGTATTTACGGACGTATTTACGTCCGATAAATACGTCCTGAAATACGTTTCAATATAATGAACAATTAGTAATTAGCTTGATTCCAATGTAAAATACCCTCGTCATTCACACGAGGCGTATTTTCGCAACGTATTTACGGGCGTAAATACGTCCGTAATACGATCATAAAATTAAGTCCCCTGTCACTTATTGAAGGCGTATTTTGCCAGTAAATCCCCATAGTAAAGAATGTGGAATGTATTTACGATGTGAAATACGTGCCACACTTTGCGACACGTATTTGAAATGTATTTCGGGACATTTTTGCGGACGTAAATACGCCCGTAATTACGCCACGAAATAAGCCGTGTGAACATAGCCTAAGTGCGAGCGGTTTTCCTTTTTTTGTTACTGAATCCGTGATGGGATTTATACCTGCTTGCACCCATTTTTTCAATTTACTAGTGAGGTGCTGCCTGTTTTTCCTATTATATATATATATGTGTGTGTGTGTGTGGTGTGTGTGTGTGGTGTGTGTGTGTGTGTGTGTGTGTGTGCAGACTATCCCGTTTGATCTTAACACCTCCTATCTTAAGCCGGCTTATTTATAATTTTGGTATTCATGTGATTATAGATTAGGGGATAGGTATATTATTGTGATGGTTTAATGTAATGAAATAAAGTTTATTGTTTTATATTGGGGTTTATTTTTCTGGGGTAAATTATTGTACCCTGATTTGGACATTATGTGGTCAGTGAAAGGGTCTGCTCCTGTCACCTGCACCTCAAGAACATCTCCAGAATCCATCCTTTTCTTCCTGTGGAAACAACTCAAACTCTTCTTGTCGTCCTATGGGTACCTGCACACTAGAGATGGGCGAATCGATTCTAACGAAGTGGAATTCGTTTAGAATTTCAGAAAAACTTCGGTTCTGCACGAAGCCGAAGTTTAGGGTGATTCGCGGGAACAAAGAGTCTTTTTATTGGCAAAATGGCCACGAGCACATGGCGTTACATGGGGCAAAGAAGTCTGGGAGGAGGAAAGGAACACCCTCAATGACGTGCAGAGATGAAGCTAATCAGCAACCAGCGGGCTTCTGTGACGTCAAAGCACTATAAATACGGATGCCATCTTAAATCCTCACACTTCTCACTGTGTGTCCTGTCATAAGCATCTTGCTGCTGCAGCACTATATTAAACCTATTGTAAAGCAGACTCGTTTTATCAGCGACTGAGAGGAAAGACAATCACATGTGATTGTCTTTTGCACACTTGTTACTCAACCAGCATTATTATTTTGTTTTAGTTTGTGGGGTATTCTCCCTAAAGTCTAGGGTGGGTGATATTCTGTCCCATATATGCCTAATTTACATCTGGTTGTTCTGAAGGGTATTTAATACCCAAGGCTTAATTTAACCTCTTGATTGTGTGCTAATATTGACTAAAATACAGGGTGTCTGTATTTTTTGGTCCTATATACGCACAATTTACCTCTGGTTTTTCTGTAGGGTATTTCATACACAAGGCTTAATTTAACTTCTTGATTGTGGGTAATTTGGACTAAAATACAGGGTGTCTGTATTTTTTGTTCCCATATACACCTAATTTACATCTGTTTTTTCTGTAGGGTATTTCATACCCAAGGCTTAATTTAACCTCTTGATTGTGCAGTAATTTGAACTATAATACAGGGTGTCTCTATTTTTTGGTCCCATATAAGCCTAAATTACATCTGGTTGTTCTGTACGTTATTTCATATTTAATTTTTTGATCAAACAGTATGTCAGGCAGAGAGGTGACAGGCCCTTCACATGTGAGTAGCAGTGGCACAAACATTCCTGGAGCAGGCACAGGTCGCAGCAGAGTAATGGGACGTCGCAGCAGGGGTGACTCGGTGAGGCCAGAACTGCCGCTGTCATCTCGCGGCCATGTGTTCTTGATTGGTTGACTAGGTCATCCACTTCCTCCCAGATGACATCTGACAACCCCAGCCAAGAGTCGGTGGGAACGTCAGACACAACCCTTAGTTGGCATGGCACAGGAGCGGGTCAGCGGCCCTCATCTGTCCTCAACCCGCCTCTGTCCCATTCGGTTCCCTCAGCCAGAGATCTACTATGTGGTCTGGGCTCAGCGCCACTATACAGCGAGGATGAACTCTTTGAGGACAGTCAGCCGCTACTTGGCAGCGAAGAGGTGGGGCAGACATCCGCTGCTTCTTGCAGTAGCCAGGAAAGTAGTGATGTGGAGAGTGGCACGGGAGGTCATGTTGCAAGCAGTCAGGCTCTACATACCAAGACCGTTGAGGAGAATAGCAGTGACGGGCAAACACAAATTGATGACGATGTAGCACTTGGGAGCTGGGTGCAGCACAGGCTTCATCATCATCGTCGGGAGAAGAGGTGTCCGCGTGCGCGTCAGACATCGACGCAGCCAGCAAGTCGGTAGTGTGGCCGTGAGCAGGGTGGCAGCAGTGTGAGGTCGGGAGCCAAACGACCACGGGGTAGAAATCCAAGAAAGTAGTGGCACAGGGGCTCAGCGAGGCAGCGGCGGTAGAAGTCACCAAGTGCGCAGAGTTGGCGGTAAAATCACCTACTCGCCAGTGTGGCAGTTTTTTGCTAAGACACCAGAGGAGCCAAACATGTGTATATGTAGAATCTGTGACAGAAAGTGAAGTGTGGCCAGGGAGCTAATGTTGGCACCATGGCCCTGTGTCAACACATGCAGCGTCACCATCCAGTGGCCTGGGAGAAACGTGGCTCAGATGTGGTGGTCCATCCTGCCGCCGCAGCAACAGCAGCAGCACCCAGAGGCACGCATGCCATTTCAGCCAGTCAAAGCTCCTTTGCCGAAGGGAGCTGTTTGTCTTTGCCATCATCTACCGGTCCAGATGCTCCTGCTCCTCGCCACTCATGGTGCCAGCAGTCGTTCACCGAGGCAATTGCCAAGAGACAGCAGTATGTGTCCAACCATCCTAAGGTGCAGAAGCTGACCGTGCTCCTGTCCAAGTTGTTGGTACTGCAGTCCCTCCCTTTCCAAGTGGTGGACTCTGCACCGTTCAGAGAACTAATGGCTTGTGCCGAGCCGAGGTGGAGAGTCCCAAGTCATAATTTCTTTTCGAAAAAGGCAGTACCAGCCCTGCACAAATATGTAGAACAGAAGGTGGGCCAGTCCTTGAGTCTATTAGTGTCTTCTAAGGTGGACGGCAGCGCGGACGTGTGGAGCTGTAACTACGGTCATGGAGAGTACATATCCTTTACGGCCCACTGGGTGAATGTGCTTCCTGCCCAGCCACACCAACAACTTGGACAGGAGACGCCGCTTTCTCCTCCACGTTGTCAAACTAATGCTCCAGCGCCAATGTCCACCTCCTCCTCCACCACCACCTCAGCCTCCACAAGTCTAAGTGCTGCTCCATCATACCACATGTGCAGGGCACAGCAGTATCACGCAGTTCTACACCTGGTTTGCCTGGGCGAATGAAGTTGCACAGGGGAGGAACTGCTCCGTGTCATGCAACACGAAATCAATGTGTGGCTTTCTCCGCGACAACTGCAAATCGGAACCATGGTGACAGACAATGGAAGGAACATGGTGTCCGCGCTGCACCGAGGAGGGATGACTCATGCGCCTTGAATGATGTACATGTTCAATCTGGTTGTCAAAAGGTTCCTGAAGTCTTCCACCCATCTGCAAGACATTCTAAAAATGGCCAGGAAACTGTGCATGCACTTCATCCATTCCTACAGAGCCAAGTACACCCTCCTTGAGTTGCAGCGGCAGAATGGCCTCCCCCGACATAGGCTGATATGCAATGTTTCCACCCGTTGGAATTCCAGCCTCCATATGTTGGACTGACTCTATCAACAGAGAAAGGCCATTAACGATTTTGTGATGATCCAAGCGGACAGTAATTCTCCCCTTTGTAATTTTGTTGTCAGCCAATGGCAGCTAATGGATGACTCGTTCCGTTTGCTCAGGCCCTTTGTGGAGGAAAAGAAAAAAAAAATTTATAAATCCTCAGTTTTCAAACGATACTTGTGATAAGTCCCATCTATTTAATTAATGAAGGGTAGAAATGATATTTTTTCATCAAGACTGTTAGGTTTCAGAGTTTTTAATTGATACATCCAGAAGGTCTCTCTCTGTAGGATCTTTTTTTCATAGTCACCCAAATGACGATTTGGAGAAACAACCTCTAGTACCGAGAAGAAAAAGTTCGTAATATCTCCTCCATGTACCTCTACCATATGGCGTGCCACTGGTGAGTCTCTAGCATGTTCAATATCTCCTACATGCTCCAAAACCCTTTGCCTCAATTCTCGCGATGTTTTACCTACATATGTGAGTGGACATGAACATGTACACTGGTAGATAACCCCTCTAGTTTTACAATTTGCAAATGCCTGCAGCTTGTATAATTTACCAGTTTTATGGTCTGTAAATCCTTTACAGACCTGAATATGCTTACACGCTTTACAGCCACCACACCGGAAAGTCCCCAATACTGGGACATCCAACCAAGTTCGAATAGGTTTTGGTGGTACAAAGGGGCTATGTACCAGCCCATCTTTGATGTTTCTGCCTCGTCTAAATGTAATGGCAGGATAATCTTCGATTAGAGGTGCAATCTCCGGATCCTGGGTAAGGATGGGCCAATAATTTTTGAGAACCTTTCTAACCTCATGGGCCGCCACATCATAGCTACCTATGATTCTCAATTTGTTGTTATTTTCTTTCTTTTTGACTTCCAGGAGGGTCCTCCGATCCATTGACAATGCTTGATGATAAGTATCCCTTAAAACATTTTTCGGGTACCCTCGTTCCAAGAAACGGTTAGTTAGAGCGTCCGCCTCCTTCTTGTAAGATATCAGATCCGAACAGTTACGTCGGATCCTAATAAACTGACCCTTGGGGATCCCCTTTTTCAATGGATACGGATGAGAACTGTCCCACCTCAGCAAACTATTACCTGCTGCCGGTTTTCTATACGCCGTGGTTTCTAGCCTTCCATTAGGTCCTCTCTTTATCATAAGATCCAAAAAACAAAGATGGTCGTAGTTGACCTCAGAAGTGAACCTAAGGCCAATAGAATTGGTATTTAATTTCTCCACAAATGAACAGAAGAGTTCCTTAGAGTTCCCACCAGCCCGCGAGCAAATTTGCGTATGTGGGCGCGCAAGGGCTACCCATGGCGGTGCCCCGGACCTGGTGGTAGAAGTGACCATTAAATAAAAAATAATTATGGGTAAGGACAAAGCTCATTAATGAAACCACAAATTCATTATGTTGCTGCAAAAATTTACTTCTGGTGGGCAGAAAATGTCATTTGTCAGTCGCCAGGACTACGGGATGAATAATGTAATTCCACTGCTTCATGTCCTGGAACAGATTCTGCAAAATCTGTCTGGGCAGGGGACTGAAGACGTGGCGACTACATCTGACAGCCACGTGAGTCCGGTAGAGGCTGAACTGGAGGAGGAGGACATTGGAGCACAAGCAGTGTCTTGCGAAATGAGTGGTTTTTCTACTCAGGTGACAGGAGAGGAGGAGCAGGAGCATCCGGAGGAGAGAGACGCAGCATGCTGATTTGCCTGGGTAGTGACAGCCGAATAGTCACCATCCGGCCGAGAGATGACTTCTGGCTCTCCACCCTCTTGGACCCTCGCTACAGGTCCAAAATTGGAGCCTTTTTTTGCACCTGCCGAGAGGGAGGAGAAACTTGTGTACTATAGAGAAATCCTATGTAGTCAGTTGGCCGCTGTCTATGTGCGCCATCGTCCATCCTCTGGCAGGTCTGACCAGGGGGGTTCCTCATCGCTCACGTACCACTGCCACGGCTGCTGTGGGGGGGTAGGAGCAGTAGCAGCTCCATCAGCAGCAGCCTAAGTCTGGAGTCGTTGATGAGAGTACTCACCAACAGCAGCAGCAGGACCTGGAGCAGACCCTGAACCTGCAAGTGGTGGCCTACTTGGACAGTAATCTGCCACCCCAAGTAGAAGATCCGCTGGACTACTGGGCAGCCAAACTTGATGTGTGGCCGCAACTTGTCAAGTTTGCAGTGGTGTTCAAGTGTTGCCCGGGTGTTCAGTGCAGCGGAGGCCATCGTTACCCCAAGGAGAACTAATGTCCCCGGCTCCCGGGGCTGCGCGGTGTCAGCGGAGCAGAGCGCTACCTGCGCTCTGCTCCGCTGATCGCCCTGGCAGGTGTAAGGAGCTAGGTATTAAGCCTGCCAGGCGCCGGCCCCTACTCGTGACGTAGACGAGCGGTGACGTCACATCACAGCGCCGCCTATGCCGGGCGCCACTAGAAGCCAGCAGCAGCTCTGGAGTGTCCGGGAGCGGCCAGGAGCGGGATTGAGGTGAGTAGTTGTGTTTTTGTTTTTTTAACTGCCTAAAAGGGCCCCTGACTACCTAAAAGGGGGCCCTGACTACCTAAAAGGGGCCCTAACTACCTAAAAGGGCCCTACTAAAAAAAAGGGGGGACTGCCTAAAGGGGGCCGACCCCTAACAGGAGCCAAAAACCCTAACGTGACCTGACCCCTAAAAAAAAGGGGGGCTCTGATTTCCCCAATCCCTACAATCTGCAAAGGGGGGCCCCTTTTGCCACTAGCTAAAGGGGGGATTTTTGCCCCCTAGCAAAGTGGGCCCTAACTAAAAATCTCAAAAGGGGGGGCCCGCCCTCCTCACACTGCTAAAGGGGCCCCTGATTTCCTGCACACATAAAGGGGCCCTGCTTCCCCACAGCTAAAAGAACCCCCCAACTCCCTGTTAAACTACTAAAGGAGACCCTAAGCTTATATTTCAAAGGGGCCCCTAACGCCGTAAAACCCCAAGGGGAGGCCCTAACTCCTGTATACTACCAAAGGGGAACCCCTAATCCCTCTAAAATTAAGGGAAGTAAAAATGTTGTTGATCCCCTAAAAGGGGGTCCCAACTGCTTGAAAACCCTATAAAAGGGGCCCAATTCCTCAGCTTATTAACTGGGGGCAACCCCCCCTACTACACCCTACCAAACTGGAGTCACCCCCGACGTACCTAAATTCCCAACGGGGGCCTTTAACTAAGGGGGGCTGTTACCTCCCACCCGGGAAGGTCTCCCCAAACCCTACCGGGGGGCCTACCAAAAAAAGGGGGGGGCTCCCTACCTAAATAGGACCTATTATTTCCCCGGGGGCCTTTCCCCATTTGCCAATCCCGGGAAAATTAAAAAATTGAAAGGCAGCACCCATAGTTGGGGCCTTATCTCCAGGGGGGTTAGTCTCTCCCCAAAACCCCTTTTTGGAAAAGGCCTCTAAGTTATGGCTTGTCCCCAGTCTCTCCCCCCGACAGAGGGGGGAATAGGTAAAGAATGCTGGAAAATTGGATTCAAAGATATTTGTGGAAATTTCTGCAGGGAGAGTTTTTGAGGGACAAGTCTCATGGCATTGGGGAACGGATGCAGAAGAAAAGGGGGAAAAAAGAACAACTCATAGAGAAGAAACCTATCAGTCAAGAAATCCCCGGTGAATCCCTGGATTTGGGGTTTTTTTTATTCTTAGGGATCAGTGCACAAATTTTTAAAAACCCATGGTGTTCCACCATGGATTTATTGGCAGTGTTGTAGATTATCCTGACGGGGGGGCCACTTGTGGTTTTATATGGTTTTTGTGGTTAACCCTGAGTTTTGTCTGACCTCTTGTGTCTTATATGGCTGTTTGTAGGTTATACCTGGCTTTTGTTGGACCCTATGGGTCTCCAATTACGGTGTTGTAGGGTTTTATCGGGGGGTATAGTGGGGTGTACCTTTTTCCCGATTGTAAAAGAGGGAACCCCTCCCGTGAGAGGAGTTCACTTTTACTTTGTTGCGGGGTTTTTTTGAAGGTGGGGAGGTGCGGACCAGGGAGGGGGTTTTGATGGGGTGGAAGGGGGGGGAGAAGGATAGGAGGGGCTTGAAAAGTTTTAAAGACAACTGTGAGACAACGATATGTACTATGCACAAACAGTTTGTTTTGTGTTAAAATTTGGGATTTTGTCCCCCAGAGGCCCGGGAAAATTTTTTTGACAGTAGGTGGGCCCCCCAAAATCAACCCCCCGGGACCCCGCCCCCCCTCCGACCTGCTTTGTCCCCCCGAAATGTGGAACTGACCCTTTTTTCCAAAATAATCAGGGTGGGTCGGCCAGGATTTTCCCCACCAATCCTTATGCATCAGATTAATCACCCTGACGCCTCCCCCAAAAACTTTAGAAATGAGTCTGGGTTCTTTGGGCTCCCTGCCCAGCACTATTGATGCTGCCACCCCTGTCCCCCAAACATTGCTGCCAACTCTCCATTGCCACCCCCATCTTCCGGGACTGTTTATTTGCCACCCGCCCCCACACGTCATTTCCCACTCGTGGATAGGGATGTGGCTGCCCCACCTCTAAAATTGATTGTGCTACTCTTGGCCTACTGATTTGCTGCCACCTTTTAATCTGTCATTTGCCACTCTGTGTACTGATTTTGCTGCCCCCCCCCACACTGTGATTGTGCCACTAGTGCCTACTGGTTGTTTTCTCAATAAAGCAAGCTTGATCTTATTTTTATATTGCAAAATATTTATTAAATTTTCCATATACTTCCAGGACAGAGATTTAAAAAGTTCAAAAGAGTAGAAAAACAGTGTGGTATACTAAGTTTTAAACCGTTTCAACTTTATCGGGGCTTTTCACTCTTTCAAGTGCAGAGGATGTTGACATGAAACGAGCTCCCACACTTCGACGGCAACTTTTTAAAGGGCCCGCCTTCTTTCCAAGGCAGTTTAAAACAGCAGCTCGGATTAATGGATACAAACATAAATACTTTTTTTAAAAGTAGATGTTGCTGCCCACCTTTAAACCCTGTCTTTGTGCCCTTGGGGTTTTGTGAGTTCTGCCACCTCCACACTCTTTTTGGCCCCACCTGTGGGTATTGATTTCTCCCACCTTCTCAACCTGTCATTTTCCATCTGTGGTCTGTGACTTGTCCCCCCTCCACCCCTTGTAAATTTGCCACTCTGTTCGCTTTTGATGTTGCTGCCATCTTCTCAACCTGTCATTGTGCCACTCTGGGCCTACTATGTTGCTCCCATTTTCCCAAAACTGCTTTGTCCCACTCTCAGAGGGGGAAGAACACCCCTAAAAACAGGAGGGGGTAAGACCAGAAGACAAAAATACCATTTCTGTTCCCCTTGTTTTGATAAACTCCTGTTTTTTTTTGGCTTTAGCAATGCGAGGATTATTGACCGATTGAAAGCAGACAGGGAGGATGAAAGGAAGGGCAAATGATAAGTGACGTCAAGCAAAATTACTGCCGGGACCCCCCCACTCACGGGGGCCCCACATTATCAATTTAACGAACAGGGTTTTGTCATAATCTGTGAATCATCTGAGTAAAAGGGTGGGTTTTTTAGCTATTGGGAATCTTGGCCCCCAGTGGTTCTTTCAGTGGCCACATTTCCTTGTCAGGCTGCCTTTTCCCCCTTCAGTTATTTGGTCATTTGGCCCCGTAACTGCCCAGAGAGTGAAGTGTGGGAAATTTTAAAAAGGGGGCGGCGTCATGTTGTGTCATACTAAAACACGCATTGTATAAGACCAAAAACGCCCCCTTTTACATGGCACAAAGTTTACAACCCCTAAGCTCTCTGCGTCAGGGAAAAAGCTGTTTTTTAATGCAATTTTCCGCAAATAAATTCGGGGCTAAAGATTTTTTTCCAAAAAAAACACGAACTCGGCTAAATCGTTTTTGAGAAAATTTTCCCCCCTTTGCACACTCAAGGGGTTTTCCGTTTTTTTTTTTCAGCAGTTTTCAAAACGAAATCCCCCAGATGTCAATAGAAAAACCAAATATCTACACGCCAGTTTTTCTACAGTTTGGGGTTTTTAGAAACAATCTTCCACCCGGTTTTCAGGCAGAAATTGTCCTTTTCAGTGGTTAAGGGAGATGGGGAATCTGCAGACAGAACTGTCCCCCAAAACCATTGAAAAGATGATAAAATACTGGACAGAAACAAAATCCAACCAGCATTTTACAACTGCCGTGTGGCTGTTCCCTTATACCTTTTCGTCTTGACTAGTGTAACTCCTTGCTTATCAGTCTCCCTCTCTGCAAACTCTCCCCTTTTACTATCCCTGTTGTATCCCTTTATTTCTATAGCTAAACCTACCTAAGGCTAGGTTCACACGGCTTAAATGCAGGGCGTAATTACGCCCTGCAATTACGCCGTGTGGCCGGGGGCGGAAGCGGGGGCCGGCGCTTCGCCGGCCCATAGACTTTCATTACCAGCGGCGCGTATACGCCGCTGGTAATTCACGTCAATTATCTCCCCCCTCGACGTATTCGCCGAGCAGGGAGAGGAGACGTAATCCATAGTTCTCTATGAGAACTGTGGATTACCGTAATGACTAGGACGTATTCCAGCCGTAATTTGCGCACTCCGGCGCGTAATTACGGACTGAAATATGTCCAATTTTAAGCCGTGTGAACATAGCCTAACAAAAACAGGGAAAAACGAAATCTACAATATGTGGGACCTATTGTAATGTGTCACTTGCTCTTTTGTTTTTATGTTACTCTGAGGAGATGCGTCTTTGACTGTACTATATTGTTTGATATTGGCATAAATGACTTTTTTAGTAGCCTAGGCTGCTTTTATAACATCCCACAGCGGTGATCTATCTTCAACCACTGTGGGTGTTATACACGCCTCCTGGAAGCGTAAATATATTTCAGATACCTGGGTGTGCGCTGTGTAAACGCCCGCTTGTTGGCAGTTTCTCTGGTAACCATGAGATGCGTTGCTAAGATGCTTCCGCACTTCATGACGCGATAGCGGAAGTTGTCATCAGCCACATGACCGGAACTCCGTGAGCGGTCATGTGACCGCGATTTAGTTTAAAATGGCCCGGATTGTCTCACAGTTTGGTTGGCGCACCATAGCCCTCCACGGACATTGGAGCCATATGCTCCTTGATGTCCTTTTGCTTGGCCTCTTATAGTAGCTACCGGTAAGTAACATACAGTAGTAGCCAGTTGGCTCTTTTTCTTCTTTTTTGATGCTTCTATGGGTGACTAATTTGCAATTCTTCAGTCCCCTGATGACGCCATAGTAAGGTAGAAACATGTTGGGACATTATCTTTGACTGAGATTTTGTAATACATTTACCACTATAGGGTACAATAGGGGCTGTGTGATAACAGGGCTAGGTTCCTGCACAGGGTCGCTCTTTATCGGAGCGATTGCCCTGTTTTTGTTAGGTAGGTTTAGCTATAGAAATAAGGGATACAACAGGGATAGTAGCAGTATTCCATCATCATCATCTGACACTATATACCTACCTTTGATTGTGTACAGTTATTGTTGTCAATTGGGTCATTATATATTTTATAGAGATTGTTTTAATCTGATTTGAATAAACGTTATATTTTAGATATACACCCTCCTATGATTTGTTGAGTCGTTTTGAAGTGTAGGAGTCCATTAGACTGACATTAATTGTCAGCAATTGTGTTTATATATATAAACTCTCCCCTTTCCAGTCTGTCCTGAATGCAGCAGCCAGGCTCATCTTTCTTTCCAGTCGCTATACTGATGCCTCTACCCTGTGTCAGTCACTGCTGTGGCTGCCCATTCAGTACAGAATAAGGCATAAACTCATCACTCTCACCCATAAAGCTCTCTACAGCGCTGCTCCTCCCTACATCTCCTTCCTCATCTCTGTCTACCACCCTACTCGGGCTCTGTGCTCTACTAATGATCTTTAACAAATGCTTCAATCATCTGAACCTCTCACACCTGCCTCCAATACTTCACATGTGCTACACTAGTTCTCTGGAACATGTTAACCCATACGATCAGGCAAACTAATAATACTCATGGGTTGTAAGCACACCCTGATAATGCAACTTCTTAGGGTATGTTCATCGTCACATGTTTCCAAGGTGTACAGGGTGTCGGCAAAGGTTGCAGCAGGCCGACAGGACAGAGGCGAGGAGCCTTATTCCGGGCGCAAGTAGTACAGGCCTCTATGAATTCCTTCATATCTTTGGCCAGGCCAGGCCACCAGTAGAACCGAGAGATTAACTGATATGATCTCCTGGCTCCCAGATGCCCAGCCACCAGGGAACTATGTCCCCACTTCAGGATTCTCCTACGAAGCGACAGCCGTACATATGTCTTGCCTGGAGGAACCTGTTGGAGACGGGCAGGAGCCGCGTGAACGAAGCGTTCAGGTGGGATGATATGTTGGGGCAGTGATTCCTCTGCAACGATATCTGAAGCGCGGGAGAGGGCATCAGCCCTTACATTCTTCTCCGCGGGACGGAAGTGAATACAAAAGTCGAATCGGGAGAAGAAGAGTGACCAACGAGCTTGACGAGGATTAAGCCGCTGAGCCGATTGAAGATACGGAAGGTTCTTGTGGTCCGTGTACACATCGAAGGGATGACGGGCCCCTTCCAGGAGGTGGCGTCATTCCTCCATGGTCATCTTGATGGCAAGCAAATCCCGGTCCCCGATGGCATAGTTCTTCTCTGCCGGCAAGAAGGTCTTGGAGAAGAACCCACAAGTGAGTGTCTTCCCCTTGGGCCCCTTCTTAGTAAGGACTGCACCTGCTCCCACAGAGGACGCCTCCACTTCCAATGAGAACGGCTTCTCCGGATCTGGGCGAGACAAGATGGGTGCAGAAGCGAAAACAGTCTTTAACTCGGAGAATGCCCTCTCGGCCGCTGATGGCCAACATCTCGGATTAGCCTTCTTCTTCGTGAGGGCCACGATCGGAGCCACCAATGTGGAAAAGTGAGGAATGAACTGGCGATAATAGTTAGCAAATCCCAAGAACCATTGTATGGCCCAGAGGCCGTGGCCACTGTAGGATCGCTGACAGCTTAGTAGGGTCCATTTGAAGACCTCTGTCGGAAACTATATATCCGAGGAAGGGCAGACTGAACTGGTGGAACAGACATTTTTCAAATTTAGCGTATAGGCGGTTACTGCGTAGACGTTGCAGAACCTGGCGTACTTGTAGCCGATGGGTCAGTAGATCCGGAGAGAATATCAGGATGTCGTATAGTAATAATAATAATAATCTTTATTTATGTAGTGCTAACATATTCTGCAGCACTTTACAATTTGGAGGGTGTAGGTGCAGACAAAAAAACATACATTGCACAATGAAAAGCTACTTACAGATGAGACACAAGGTGAGAGGGCACTGCTCGCAATAGCTTACAATCTATGAGGGTGTATGGGTGAGACGAAGGGTAAAAAGTCCTAGATTTACAATGGTCCAGCCATGTGACATAAATATGGGGTTGTTTTTCTGTAGAATTCGGATGGACCTGCCACCCAGACAGTACATCTATATACAGTTAAGTGCCGAAAGTGAGTGCGCTGGCGTGTGAGGGTGGGTGGGGTTAGCCATTAGGGATTCTGGTAGGCCAGAGTGAGAAGATGAATTCTCAGGGCCCTCTTAAAGCTATGAGAGTTCTAAGTGTGCCTGATCGCCCGCGGTAGCATGTTCCAGAGAACTGGTGCTGCACGTGTGAAGTCTTGGAGATGGGCATGGGAGGTTCGGATGATTGAGAAATGTAAATTGATATCATCAGCAGAGAGGAGAGAGCGGGTAGGGTGGTAGACAGAGATGAGGGAGGAGATGTAGGGGGGTGCAGCGCTGTGGAGAGCTTTATGGGTGAGAGTGATGAGTTTATATTGTATCCTGTACTGAATGGGCAACCAGTGCAGTGACTGACACAGGGTAGAGGCATCAGTGTAGCGGCTGGAAAGAAAGACAAGCCTGGCTGCTGCATTCAGGATAGATTGGAGAGAGGAGAGTTAACAGAGAGGGAGACCGATAAGCAGGGAGTTACAGTAGTCTAGACGAGAATGAATAAGAGCAACAATGAGGGTTTGAGTTGTTTTCACAGTGAGAAAAGGACAGATTCTGGAGATGTTCTTGAGGTGCAGGTGACAGGAGTGGGCTAGGGATTGGATATAGGGGGTGAAAGACAGATTGGAATCTAGTATAACCCCAAGACAGCAGGCCTGCTGCCTAGGAGTTATGGTGGTGCCACACACTAAGACCGAAATGGCAGGGTAAGGTCATTAGTAGATGGTGGGATGACTAGAAGTTCAGTTTTAGTAAGGTTAGTTTGAGATAGAGAGAGGACATGATGTCAGAGACAGCGGACAGACAATCACTGGTGTTTTGTAGCAGGGTGGGAGTGATGTCCCGTAGATCCCTGAAGATATCATTGACGAACTCCTAAAAGACCACAGAAGCGTTACACAACCCGAAGGGCATCACCAGGTATTCAAAGTGTCCATCTCGGGTGTTGAATGCCGTTTTCCACTCATCACCCTCGCGAATCCTGATGAGATTGTATGCTCCCCGTAGATCCAACTTAGTAAAGACCTTGGCCCCTCGAAGCCAGTCGAAAAGTTCCGATATTAGCAGCAAAGGGTACCGGCTCTTCACGGTAATTTTGTTTAGGCCCCGGTAGTTATGCACGGGCGGAGAGATCCATCCTTCTTCTGCACAAAGAAAAAACGGCTCTGGCAGGTGAGGAGGATTTTTGAATAGAGCCCTTCTGCAGTTTTGCTTTAATGTAAACTGACTTGGCCTTGGTCTCCGGCACGGACAGCGGGTATACCCTGCCCCGAGGAGGACTGGTCCCAGGCTGGAGGTCATAGGGGCAGTGAGGCAGAAGAGACTCGGCCTGTTTTTCAGAGAACACGTCAGAAAAGTCCTGGTATTCGGTAGGCAGACCTGGCAGCGGTCTGGCGGGCGCTTGAGAGACAACGGAGAGCACCCGGCGAGGTGCCAGCAGACAGAGATTTTGGCAGTCAGGACTCCAACGCACGACCTCACTGGTTCTCCAGTCTCCAGTTGAGCGTAGGGGCATGATGTTGCAACCAGGGAAGCCCCAACAGGATCGCCGACGAAGACCGGGGCAGTATGAAGAACGAGATCCTCTCCTTGTGCTAGACCCCCACGCGGAGAGACACCGACTTGGTCCTGCACTGAATGGTGTCACTGAGAAGTTCTCCACTGAGGATATCACCAACGGTCTCTCCAGGCTATCCACTGGAAGTTGATACCGAGACACCAGGGCGGCGTGGAGGAGATTCCCGGCCAAACTGGAGTCCAGACAGGCTGGGACGTGGACCCCGAGTCCAGAGTCAGTCGTGACCTCCACTGGCGTGGAAAGACGTGGAGAGGAAGAATTCACACCTAGGGATGCCTCTCCAACGTGGCCTAGGTGTGAGCGTTACCCGGACGCTGGGAACGGAAAGGACAGCCCATAAGAAAGTGGTCCGGGCTGGCACAGTACAGGCACAACCTCTCTTGGCGCCGACGGGACAACTCCTGCTCAGATATGTAGGCTCGGTCAACCTGCATGGGCTCTTCACCGGACAGTAGAGGAGGTGGCAGCAGAGGTCTCTGAAATGCCGGGGCCAGACGGGGTAGGTCGCGTTCAAGACAAAGCTCCTCTTGCCTCTCGGTGAAGCGTACGTCTATGCGGGTGGTTAGTTGAATCAAGTCACTTAGGGAGGATGGTAGATCCCTTGCCGGAAGAGCATCCTCGACCCTGCTGGACAGGCCCTTCTTAACGGTGGCACACTGTGCGTCGTCGTTCCAAGCCAGTTCTGACGCCAGGGTGCGAAATCGGACTGCATGATCCCCGACTGAGGAATCGCCCTGGCGCAGGTTCAGTAGCGCAGTCTCCGCAGAAGATGCTCGTGCTGGCTCTTCAAAAACACTGCGAAACTCCGTGAAGAAGGCTTGCAGGTCCGCAGTCACTGTCCCAAAGAGGGGTAGCCCAAGCCAAGGCCTTCCCGGCCAATAGACTGACCACAAACACCACCTTTGAACGTTCCGTGGGGAACTGGTTGGCCATCAGTTCGATGTGCATGGAGCACTGGGCGATCAAACCCCTGCACAGCTTAGGGTCCCCCTCAAACTTCGACGGTAGCGGCAGCCGGAGCTTGGGGCCCACAGTCACAGGTGGAGGCGTAGCCATGGGTGGAGATGGCAGCTGCTGTTATTTCGCCAGTAGTTGCTGTAACATGGAGGTCAGCTGGTCTGGCCATGATGAAGGGGTGACCTCCCGAAACGCGTCACCGTGCATCATCCTTCTTGTGCTTGCATGCTGCTATATATTTTAAGATATTGCAATAAATTTGAATTTTGAATCGGCCATTTGGATTGCTGGACAACATTCTGCTTTTCAGGTCAGCTGGTCTATCTGCTGAGCTTGTTGCGCAATCTGTTGTGACTGCTGCGCAACGACGGCTACAAGGTCCGTTTCACCCGGGAGAGGCACCTTGGTGGATCCATGGCCGGATCTTGCTGTCACGACGGTCGGTAGTGAATCCGCTGGATCAGCGCAAGCGATGGCGTAAACCACACCAGGAAGTGGAGTCTAAGTAGACCCCGGTCTTCATCAGAGCCCGCCACAAAGCGGGATGGACTTGCTGTGGCGGGAATCTACTAGGTCGCTTCCACTGGCGAGACTTGCTTGCGGCGGCAGCCAAGGCGTAGCGAGGTACAGAGTCGTAAGACGAGGCGTAGTCGGGGACAGGCGTTAAGGTCAGGGTAGGCGGCAATGATTCGTAGTCGAGAGGCGAAAGCAAGGAGGTCCGGTACACGGTAAAGACGGAGACACAAAGAACACTTTCACAATAATCTAGAGGGCACTAAAGATCCGGCGGGGACTTTCCGGAAATGAGAACCTTATATAGGGTTAGCGACCGGCCAACAACCGATTGTTGGTGCGCTGGCCCTTTAATTCTGAGGAAGACGGCGCACGTGCGCCCTAAGGAGCGGGGACGCGCGGCGCGGCACAGGGGAACGAGTACGCCCGCGGCTTGACACGCGGACCGTGGCGCCACTTGTCCCCGCAGCCAGGGAGAGGGCAGGAGTCCCAGTGAGCCCGCAGCCCGGACGGGGGGCCGCGGGACCACCGGTTACATCTACTTAGTAATTTCCCACAAACTATGGGCCTTTTGCATGAAAACTATCTAGCAGTAAGACGTTCTTTGTTGCCGATAGCATCCAACCAAAGAATAAAATCTGAGCTCTAATATGTTGCTATGGGTAACAAAGACAGACTTACTGTTAGACCGTTTTCATGCACAAGGCCCTATGTATGAATCTGCTCAGCTCCATCTGCTCTATAAAATTATGATTACTTGTGAAGTATAACAGGTTCCCTTTCAATTGCTCACCATTATAAGATCTCTGCTTGCTGTTGGTGACTGGAAGCTTTTTTGTTTGTTTTTATACAGACTGAAAACATGTCCTAATCATGTACAACAGGCACAATGAAATTTCATTTTTGCCACCTTTTATATGCAGGTAGGTTCACACATGCAGCTACTGAAGTATTACCTCATGTAATAAAAGTACTACTTTACTGTTACTGGTAGCATCAAACCAAAAGAAAGTATTTGCTAAAGATAATACTAAAAAACAGAATAAAAGCAGCTCTATGTCACATTGTGTGACCGAGTAACATCTGACCTCTGCAGTGTGTGTAATCCCGACCTCATGGATAGAATTATTCCGAAGTGTCAACCCATATTAAATATTCCATGAAGTGGAAATTTCATAGACAAAACCTGTCATTTGTGATATGAAGGGCCTGTAGGCACAAAATTGTTCTGTCATGTCTCCTGAGGAGAGAGCTGAGGACCCCTTCCCCTCCCCCATGTTGGTGCCATACTGTGACGTGTCAAGCTGACAAGGTCAAATTCTTACATGCACTTTCGGTTAACTAAGCTATGGTAAGAAAATATATTACGTCACTCAAAAAAAAAGTCTCCAGCTCTCTACCAGTCCTGTGTATATATCTACAGAGATCCAGAGCATCCACAATTCACAAGCAAAGATAGGGCTTTAAAAAAAATCCACATATAGCAGAAAAGTTTTGCACAGAAATCACAGAATAATGCTCTGGATTTTTAAATCTGCATTAAGTTATGTGTACACAGCTTATGTTAAAATACTGAGGAGAATCCGACAATCTTTAACATCACCGTTCCGCATTTTCCATGTTTTATTTTCCGGCGGCGGGCCGGTGATTTAGAAATCCGACAGTAGAAAATCTGTGCTGTACAGCCTATGAGGAATTGGTTGCAGTCAAATTTTCAGTGGATTCTAAATAATAAGTAGAGATGGGCGAATTTCCCGAAATTCGGTTCGTTCACTTCGCCGAATTTCCCGACAAAAAATAACTTAGTTCCGAATTACTTCGGGACGAATCACGTTAAAAAACAGCTATTTCCAGGCTGCACAGAGCCTGCAGGGTGCTGTAGTACGTTGTGCCATGCTTAAATATGCAGAGGGAGCTTGGTTTGGTCTTCATACAATGTTGTGTTTTCGTATGACACGCACATGACTGCCGCCGCTCTTAGAATCGCTTCACTATAATATTCCCTGGGCGCTTAAGAGGGCAAAAATGACCAAAAAACTGGAGCAGGAATGTTGCCTGATAAAGTCATGCAAGCGACAGCTGGAAAAAAACAAGCTGAGGGCTCAGGTGGCAACATCAGTGACAGAGTGTGGAGGTGACGGCAGCAGCCACAGCAGCATGAGGTCAGAGAGTGGCACAATGACATTCTGGAGGTGGCAAAAACAGGAGTAGGCCACAGAGTGGCACAATGACACAGTGTGGAGGTCACGGCAGCAGCCACAGCAGCAGCATAAGGTCAGACAGTGGCACATGACATTCTGGAGGTGGCAAAAACAGGAATAGGCCACAGAGTGGCACAATGACACAGTGTCTAGGTCACGGCAGCAGCCACAGCAGCAGCATGAGGTCAGACAGTGGCACAATCACATTCTGGAGGTGGCAAAAACTGGAGTAGGCCACAGAGTGGCACAATGACAGAGAGTGGAGGTGACGGTGGCAGCAGCATGAGGTCAGACAGTGGCACAATGACATTCTGGAGGTGGCAAAAACTGGAGTAGGCCACAGAGTGGGACAATGACAGAGAGTGGAGGTGACGGCGGCAGGAGCAACAGCATGAGGTCAGAGAGTGGCACAATGACACAGTGTGGATGTCATGGCACCAGCAACAACAGCAGCATGAGGTCAGACAGTGGCACAATGACAGAGTGTGGAGGTGGGTGGCAATACCAGTCCCTGGTAAAGATGGTTGGTGGCAGAAACTGTCAGCAGATGTGTGGCATCAGGCGGGTGGCGGCATCAGAATAGTGGCTGAGGCAGGTAGTTTGAACCCAGACTCATTTCTCACAGTTTGGGTGAGGCGTCATGGCTGATGTAGTCTGACGCCTAAGGCATTGGTGTGTGGAAATCCTGGCCGATCCACGCCTGATTCATCTTGACAAAGGTCAGTCGTTCCACATTTCCCGTGGACAAGCGGGTTCTCCTTGGGGTAACGATGGCCCCCGCCGCACTGAACACCCGCTCGATGCCACACACCTACTGGCCGGGCAGGACAGCTTCTCCACTGCCAACTGCACACACCCAGTTTGGCTGCCCAGTAGTCCAGCGGATCTTCTAACTGGGGTGGCAGAGTGCTGTCCAAGTAGGCCACCACCTGTTGGTTCAGGGTCTGCTCCAGGATCCTGCTGCTGCAGCTGCTGGCGACTGCCCTCCTTCACTAGGCGGGTGAAGGAAGCTGCTCATCAGTGACTCCAGACCTAGGTTGCTGCTGATGGAGCTGGTACTGCTCCGCCCCCCCACCTTCCCCCAGTAGCCGCGGTAGTAGTACGTGAGCGCTGAAGAACCCCCCCCCAGTCAGACCTGTCAGAGGAGAGACGATGCAGCACATAGGCAGCGGCCGACTGACTACGGAGGATTTCCCTATAGTATTTGAGTTTGTCCTCCCTCTCAATAGCTGGTCCCATTTCGGACCGGTAGCGAGGGTCCAATAGGGTGGAGAGCCAGAAGTCATCCCTCTGCCGGATGCTGTCTATTCGGCTGTCACTAGCCAGGCAAATCAGCATGCTGCGGGCCATCTGCACAAGTGACTCCGAGGGGCTCCCGCCTCCATCTCCACTGTCTACTGCCCCGGTGCTTGCGGGTCATCTGCCTCGCCTTCCTCATCTCCATCTACCTCCTCCAGCTGCTCCTGCTCCTCCTCTCTTGTCACCTGGGTAGAAAATACACTCATTTCACCAGACATGCTTCTGCTCCAATGTCCCCCCCTCCTCCTCCTCCATTTCAGTCCCCACCGGACTCATGTGGCCGCGAGATGTAGTTGCCACGTCTCCAGTCCCCTGCCCAGACAGATTTTTCAGCATCTGTTCCAGGACATGAAGCAGTGGAATGACGTTATTCATCCCGTAGTCCTGGCGACTGACAAATAACGTAGCCTCCTCGAATGGCCTCAACAAACGGCAGGTGTCACGCATGAGCTGCCACTGGCTGACATCAAAGTTACACAGGGGAGTACTCCTGTCCGCCTGGATCATCAAAAAATCGTTAATGGCCTTTCTCTGTTCATCCAGTCGGTCCAACTGTGCAGCTGGAATTCCAACGGGTGGAAACATCGCATATCGGAGTGTGTTGGGGGAGGCCGTTCTGCCGCTGCAACTCGAGGAGGGTGTTCCTGGCTTTGTAGGAATGGATGAAGTGCATGCACAGTTTCCTGGCCATTTTCAGAATCTTCTGAAGATCGGTGGAAGACTTCAGGAACCTTTTCACAACCAGATTGAACACGTGCGCCATGCAGGGCGCATGGACCATCCCTCCTCGGTGCAGCGCAGACACCATGTTACTCCCATTGTCCGTCACCATGGGTCCGATTTGCAGTTGGCGCGGAGAAAGCCACACATCGATTTCTTGCTGCATGACGCGGAGCAGTTCCTCCCCTGTGTGACTTCGTTCGCCGAGGCAAGCCAGGTGTAGAACTGCGTGACACAGCTGTGCCTTACACATGTGGTATGATGGAGCAGTACTTGTGGAGGCTGAGATGGTGGTGGTGGAGGAGGAGGAGGAGGCGGACATTGGCGCAGGAGCCGCAGTTTGACAACGTGGAGGAGAAAGTGGCGTCTCCTGTCCAAGTTGTTGGTTTGCCTGGGCTGGAAGCACATTCACCCAGTGGGCTGTAAAGGACATGTACTGGCCCTGACCGTACTTACAGCTCCAGACGTCCGCGCTGCCGTGCATCTTGGAACAAACCGATAAGCTCAAGGACTGGCCCACATTCTGTTCTACATATTTATGAAGTGCTGGTACTGCCTTTTTGGAAAAGAAATTACGGCTTGGAACTCTCCATCTCGGCTCGGCACAAGCCATTAGTTCTCTGAACGGTGCAGAGTCCACCATTTGGTACTGCAGTACCAACAACTTGGACAGGAGCACGGTCAGCTGCTGCACCTTAGGATGGTTGGACGCATACTGTTGTCTCTTTGCAATCGCCTCGCTGAACGACTGCTGGCGCCATGAGTAGCGAGGAGCAGGAGCATCTGGACCGGGAGATGATGTCAAAGAGAAACAGCTCCCTTCTGCAGAGGTGGTGGAACCTTGACTGACTGGGCGCTGCTGCTGCTGTTGCTGCGGCGGCAGGATGGACCACCACATCTGAGCCACGTTTCTCCCAGGCCACCGGATGGTGACGCTGCATGTGTTGACGCAGGGCCGTGGTGCCAACGTTAGCTCCCTGGCCACGCTTCACTTTCTGCCCACAGATCTACATATACCCATATTTGGCTCCTCCGGTGTCTTAGCAAAGAACTGCCACCACCGAGTATCGGATTTTACCGCCAACGCTCCGCACTGAGTGACTACTGCCGTCGCTGCCTCGCTGAGCCCCTGTGCCTCTACTTCCTTGGACCTGCGAAGCGGGTTTTTTACCCCGTGGCCGCTTGGCTTCCGACCTCACACTGCTGTTATCCTGCTGACGCACGGCCACACAACCCACTTGCTGGCTGCGCCGCTGCTTGACGCGCAAGCTGACGCCCTCTCTCCTGACGATGATGAAGCCCTTGCCTCACCCGGCTCCCAAGTGCGGTCGGCTACATCATCATCTATTTGTGTTTCATCGTCACTGCTGTCCTCATCACCGGTCTTCGTATGCAGAGGCTGACCCCTCACAACATGACCTCCCATGCCACTCTCAACATCTATACATTGCCGCCTAGTGCAAGAGGCAGGGATATTGGCCCATTTCTTCACTGCCAAGTAGCTGCTGACTGCCCTCCTCAAATTGTTCATCCTCGCTATATAGTGGCGCTGACCCCAGACCACATAGTAGATCTCTGGCTGAGGGAACTGGATGGGACAGAGGCGAATTGAGGACAGGTGAGGGCCGCTGACCCCCCCGGGCCATGCCAACTAAGGGTTGTGTCTGACGTTCCCACCGACTCTTGGCTGGGGTTGTCAGATGTCATCTGGGAGGAAGTGGATGACCTTGTCAACCAATCAAGAACCATTGGGTTGCTAGTCAGTACATGGCCGCTAGATGACAGCGGCAGTTGTGGCCTCACCGAGTGACCCCTGCTGCGACGTCCCTTTGCTTTGCTGCGACCTGGGCCTGGAATGTTTGTGCCTCTGCCACTCGCAGGTGAGGAGCCTGCCACCTCTCTGTCTGACATACTGTTTGTTCTAAAATGTACAGACACTGTTTGATGAAGATATCTGTATATATGATAATACACACCCTATATTTGACTCCAAATTAACCCAGTAACAAGCTTGTAACCCTTGGATATAAATTGCGCTCCACAAATGGGGAGGAAAAATTGACTTGTATAGTGCCGTTTAAAAACTCTGTGTATTTTACTGAATATAAAAGCACAAACAGGCTTAATTAACCTTCGGATATGAATTATGCTACATAATTTCTTCTGTGGTGGTTGAAAAAACAAGTATTCTTTTAACATGAGTACACAACTGCAGAACAACGCTTAATTAACCCTATGTGATGTAAATTGCGCCAAACAATTGAGCAACCACAAACACGAGCTTTGTAGCGTGTTACAATGGCGGTTTTCTACGCTACACAACAAGAGAAAAAAATTGTAATTAACCTTCGCTGTGAATTAGGCTACGGGAAAATTTTATTTTTTGGCTGTGAAAAAGACGGTTACTTGGAGTCACCACAGCAGAAAGAACAACGCTTAATTAACCCCTGGATGTAAATTGCGCAAAAGAATTGAGCAGCCAAAAATGAAGTGGTATTTGTATTGTAAAAACGCTGTTTCTTTAAATGAATACAACAGGAACTGGCTTAGATCCCCCTTGGATATCAATGTGCTGTGAGC
The DNA here is from genome assembly GCA_025379985.1 of Phyllomedusa bahiana. NCBI lineage: Eukaryota > Metazoa > Chordata > Amphibia > Anura > Hylidae > Phyllomedusa > Phyllomedusa bahiana. Next base: position 98,611 of record JAODAL010002647.1, read on the forward strand.
AGATAGCATTAAAATGTATATGCATCTGTAGTGGACGCACACTGTCCTTCAGATCCAATACCCCAAAAAATCAGAAATAGAACATTAAGAGAACAGTCTCTGAGACAAGCTGAGACACCCCACAAAATTCGCTGTATAAAAATCAGTTCTTCAGTAAGAGCTATCGCTATCACAATCAGTCGCGGCAGCACCTTCCCTGATGAGCACAGTGAGAGGAGTGTGAGCTCCCAGCGTCGCGCTCGGACTTATATAGTGTGGTCACGTCACAGAATCCCGCCGGTCTCTGATTGGCTTCATCTCTGCACATGTCATGCAGGCTATGCCCTTCTTCCTCCCAGAGTGCTTTGCCCCATGTAACGCCATGTGCTCACAGACATTTTATCAATGAAAAGCACACTTCCTTCACCCGAAGTACCCCAAACTTCGACTTCGTTCAGAACCGAAGTTTTCCTGAAATTCTAAACGAATTCCACTTCGTTAGAATCAATTCGCCCATCTCTAATAATAAGGGCGGTATGTATGAACGTTGGTGCTGACAGGCCAGTTTTAAATAGATTTAACTTGGTCTGGCCGTTCTAACTGTTATACGCCTAGGTTTGGCATCAAAGAATCATAAATGTGTCTACTTCTATAAATGTGGTGCGATGCCCTCAGAACACCACAAATCTTTGGTGTACAAAAAAATGTCTTTGGCGCACAAAAAAATGTCTTTATCGTGCCAAAACTGAGTGCTCCTGTTCATACATTCTTTATGGCTCAAAGTACAGCAGAAAACTGCCGCAGCTCCCTTCATACTTGTCGCCCTTAATCCGACCAGAAAACAGTTCTGTGTAGATATAGCCTAATACTTGTGAGGAAAATCTGTAAATTTTTACCACAAATTTGGCCTTTTGGATAGAGCATAATCTGCAGTGAATCCTAAACACAATGGGGCAGATTTATCAATACTGTCTAAATCTTGAATAGTCTATTTAGACTAGAGAGTCTTAGGCCTTTTCTCCAGGGCCGTTCCTAGGCTAAATTGCACTCAGGGCGAGTGAAGAAATTTCGCCCCCACCACCCCTCATAAAATAATGCGCCACAATACAACACAGTGCTTCACCAGTTAACTGCCCCCTGTAGCCATGGAATACCCACCTGTAACCAGACAGTAGCCACGATAGTTGCCCCTGTAGCCAGATAGTTGCCCCTGTAGCCATGATAGTTGCCCCTGTAGCCAGTTGCCCCCTGTAGCCAGTGTCCCCCCTCGTAGCCAGTGTCCCTCTTGTAGCCAGTGGCCCCCTTGTAGCCAGTGTGCCCCTCGTAGCCAGTTGCCCCCTTGTAGCCAGTGTCCCCTGTAGCCAGTTGCCCCCCATAGCCAGTGTCCCCTGTAGCTAAGGATTTTAAAATAATAAAAGCTTACTCACCTTTCCCAGGATCCCCGCAGCGCGTCCAGTTCCTGGGAGCCGGGGTTCAATGTAAGCGGCAATTTTTCAGACCGCCGGCGGTCCGAAAAACATAGAACATGTTCATTCTTCCGACCGGTTTTCGGATGGAAGATGAAGATGTCTATGTGTAGGGGGAGGGCTATTCTCCGCTAACCGAGGACAAAAGCCGCCCCCCCCTCGCCGACGGCCGTGTGCACGGCACGAAAACAGTTCAAAAACCGGTCGGATAAAGCCACCGGTATTTGTCCTGTGCGTGTAAACGGCCCCTTACAATGGGCCATATGTATCATAGTCTTGACAAATCTGGCGCAGGTTAGAACTGTTTTGTCTAACTTGACTCCTTTTATAAATTGGCTTATATGTTGTCGCATTTTTTTTTGCCCACCACATCACGTTTTTCCTGACGAGGCGCTGAAATGCAATTTTTTGGGCCACAAAGTGTCCCAGAATTCTGGCGTAACTGCCTTGATGACTGTGCCCTATTATTATTCAAACTAGATATTGTGAGCTCGCATGGCTCTGGGATCACGGCAAAAGTCCTTCAGGCATTAAGACAGAGGCAGTAGTAAGGTGCAAACGGTTTCAGGGTCCGTATGTTTATTGTGCAGAAGGAACAAAACGTATGGCAACAGCATGCACAGAAAAACAGCAAACACAAACAAAACTCCTGCCCGTCTGAGCACTTACTAACAGAGGTGTAGTTCCCTTACTAGCACCTTGTGCAATGGTAGCAGACACTGGCTTTCTCCAGTGTGACCGCCTCCAGCCCAAAAGGTAGACTGGAGTTGCAGCCGACATCCAGTCAGCTTACCTGCTGATCTTAAATACGCCAGGGAAATCCTGGTATGGAACAAGGGGAGTAAGCACCCACTCTGTTCTATGCTTACTCCCGATGAAAGGCCAACCCGGGATGGCAGGAAGCCATACTCACAAACAAACTAAACGTATGTCGACACCTATTTAACGCTGGCCTTTCACTCCACCAAGGCTCCTTACCTTGGTGGCATGTGTCTTGATTTCTCCAGGCATATGCCCAGAATCTGGCTGGGATATACATGCCATTGCAGACCTTCCCAGCTGCGGCCTTACAATATATAAAGCTCAGTCACCACGGATATCCGTAACACAAAGTTAGGCCTAGTTCTTATTTGTGTCGGCAGCCCCGTCACAGGATGAGTCAAAAACAAGTAAAAAAAAAAATTGTACAGAATGCAGAATTTTTTCCTTGAAATGAAGAGCAATGAGATGAAAATCTGACAGACCCCATTGTAATCCATGAGATCCATTTGATGCCTTTACTATTATTATATATTTTAAAGCGCCATTAATTCCAGGGCGCTGTACACTCAAGGGAGGGTTACATACATAACATATCTCAAAGTATAATGGCAACGCTAAGTGACTAACAACTGGTACATAGGGAGAGATGACCCTGCCCACAAAGGCTTACAATCTACAAGAAAGGAGGAAAGAGACAGAAAGTGAGGGGCAGACATGTTTGTGGGGGGTGTAGTGACAGCGGGGTTACTATAGGTTATAGGCTATCTTGAAGAGATGGGTTTTCAGGATGTTTTTGAAACTAGTGAAAGTGGTGGAGAGTCTGATGTGTTGGGGCAGTGAGTTCCAGCGTATGGGGTGTGCATGGGAGAAGTCTTGGAGATGGCTGTGTAAGGAGCTGACAAGAGAAGAGACAGGAAGGTCCTAAGAGGAATGGAGGTTGCGTGGGGGAGGTATCGTGAGATTAAGGTAGAGATGTATGAGCTCTGTGATATAGGGTTATATGATAGGGGAGAGAAGCTGAGCTCTGTGATATATAGGGTTGTATATGATAGAGGAGAGAAGCTGAGCTCTGTGATATATAGGGTTATATGATAAGGGAGAGAAGCTGAGCTCTGTGATATATAGGGTTATATGATAGAGGAGAGAAGGGGGGCATATTATATGTGGCTATGGGGGGCATATTATATGTGGCTATGGGGGCATATTATATGTGGCTATGGGGGATCTATTATATGTGGCTAGGGGGGCATATTATATGTGGCTAAGGGGGCATATTACTGGCTAAGGGGGCATATTACTGGCTGTGGGGGGCATATTACCTGGCTAAGGGGGCATATTACTGGCAATGGGGGGCATATTACTGGCAATGGGGGCATATTACTGGCTATGGGGGGCATATTACTTGCTATGGGGGGCATATTACTGCCTATGGGGCAGTAACCTGGCTACAGGGGGCTAATAACCTGACTACAAGGAGCATATTACTGGCTACAGGGGGCATATTACTGGCTACAGGGGGCATATTACTGCTAAAGGGGGCAGTAACCTAGCTACAGAGGGCAGTAACCTGGCTACAGAGGGCAGTAACATGGCTAGAGGGGCTAATGACCTGGCTAGAGGGGGCAGCAACCTGGCTACAGTGGGATACTACCTGGCTACAGGGGGCAAATATACAAGGGGGTAATTATTTCCATTTGGGCCACTATAGATGGGGATTTTGTATAGAGATAGGAAATTGTAGAGAAATGCTGATAAAATGAGGAGTCTAAGATGTTTGTTTTGTAAATTTGTCGGTGAAGAGTTGTGGACGGTAGAAGTCATCATGGCGTCTGGGACAAATGGAGAAGAAGAAGGGCAATAGAGCAACTCTTCAGAGACGTCTCCTGTAAGTCACTAAATGTAACTGCAGTGTAATCACTTATATTTCTCCTGAGCCTACATACAAAGGTTTTTCTCTGTAAAAATACATCCGCAGTTCACAATGAGACGCAAAAAATTCTGTGTGAACCCAGCCCTACTCAGAAAAACTTAAGGGCCCGAGCCCCAGATGTTTTGGGACCCTAGCAACGCCCCTGGTCTCCAGGCAGCTGCATAGGTCACACATGTGGTATGTCCGCCCTTGCCTTGACCTCTATAAATGTAGTCAACTTACAACATCCATTAGAGGGCGCTGTGGAGCTCTTCAGCTCTTTTCCCATAAGCCTTTACTTTCTACTACTCTGATAATAGGGGGCACATTACCTCACATATTATCACACAGTAGCTTGACATTAGATCTTTTTATATGTAAGCCAATACTTCTGCTCTTGGGTCTTGCTGTCTGTAGCATTGACTTTTTAACATCTGGAGACAATTCTGTAAATCCACAACCATTTAAGCACTTCCTGTCACTTCATGTTTAGATTATATTGCCTGTCTTAAGGAAAGCTGGGCTGGCTATCTGACGTTGTGAGGAATTTGCTTCCTTGGACAGAGCTTCCAGTGTTACTTCTGAGGATTTCCTACAGTAGATCTGATCCATAACTGTTTTTCCCCAGGACTATTTCTGTTGTGATTATAGAGATGAATCGTTATTGAAATGATACATAATTGATTTCATAGCAATTCCCTAATGTGTTATTATTAACGCAGTTACTCAGTTTTCAAAGTAGAAAACAATACTGTTAGCAGATTACAGCCACTATTTATGGCGCCTCATTTTCAGAAGCATAAAAGGAGAGATGCATTTATGATGTGCTGACGGCCATCCTTCATGTTGTAGGCTTTAACTGCTTTGTTTCCAACAGTCTAAGTTAAACAGGACCTGTGGCTAATAAGTCTGTTTTAGTAAATACTTGTATACCCTGCAGTGTCAGACTGGGGTGTCAGAAGCTCACCAGTGAAGTTGATTCTTGGGGCCCATCAGTGGAGTTAGCTCTTGGGGCCCATTCTATAGCTACTGTAGGAGACTCCACATGACTCAGAGAGTGGTGGTAAACGACTCCTACTCTGAGTGGTCCCTGGTTATGAGTGGTGTGCCCCAGAGCTCAGTATTGGGTCCACTTTTATTTAAAGGGGTTTTGCCACGATGTAATGTTGACGTGGGATCCTCCAAAATGGGTATTTAATCACTTTTCTAAATATATGTGATTACAAAAAGTGAAGACTCTGAGACCTACAGCATTTATCAATCCCCCTTAGTTACCTGAAAGCTTGCATTAGACACCACCAGAGGACCTGACAGGCCACGCTTGCGTGAAACACTTCTTATCTGATGACAGGGAAAATGAATGAGCTTCAAGGGGCTGTGGAGAAAGTGCAGTGTATGAGCCTGTGTCTTGCTGTATAGAGAATCAACTGTTGTAAAGTTATTATTTGAGTTAAGTTTTTAAACGCTCCCTTATTCCGCACTCTCTGCTCACCCCCTCCCTCTCTCCCTTGCAGCCTTCATGACTCAGCATGATTTGTTTATATTATACTCCTGTGCTGATAAGGAGGTAAGTAACTCATGTCCTGGCAAAACCCCTTTAATGTATTTATTAACGAGATAGTGGAAGGGATCAATAGCATAGTTTCTATTTTTGCAGATGACACCAAGCTATGTAGGGTAGTGCAATCTATGGAAGAGGCTCATAAATTGCAAGCAGACCTGGGCACACTGAGTGCTTGGGCATCCACTTGGCAAATGACGTTCAATGTGGATAAATGTAAGGTTCTGCATCTGGGTAGAAATAACCTCAGACATCATATGTCCTAGGGGGAGAAAAACTTGGAAAATCGCTTGTTGAGAAAGATCTGTGCGTTCTTGTAGATCATATACTACAGAACAGCATGCAATGTCAATCAGCTGCCTCTTAGGCAAGTAAGATATTGGCATGTATTAAAAGAGGCATGGACTCGCGGGACAAGGATGTAATTCTTCCGCTGTACAAAGCATTGGTGTGTCCTCACTTAGAATATGCTGTTCAGTTCTGGGCCCCAGTTTATAGAAGAGCTGTAATGGAGCTAGAGAGAGTACAAAGACGAGCAACCAAACTTATAAGGGGAATGGAGCATCTTAATTATGAGGAGAGGTTAGTAGAATTGAACTTATTCAGTCTTGAGAAAAGACGGCTTTGGGGGGAGATGATTAATTTATATAAATGGTCCCTACAAAAAGTATGGGAAAAAATTATTTCATGTAAAGCCTCCTCAAAAGACAAGGGGACATTCCCTTCGGCTAGAGAGAAAAGGATTCAATCTCCAGAGGAGAAGAGCGTTCTTCACTGTAAGAACTGTGAATCTGTGGAACAGCCGCTTGAGGAACTGGTCACAGCAGGAACAGTTGGGAGTTTCACACAAGGCTTAGATAACTACCTGAAACTAAAGAATATTAATGCGTACGTAGCTATGTAAAATTCTGGATCCTGGCTGGTGGAGGCTCTGGGGTCAGAGATATGGTCCCCACTGGAGCAGATTGGTTCTTGCCTTGTAGGTTTCAGGGCATTAACCAGTGGGGATGCTGGGCTTAACATCCTTGTCTACCTCCCTTCACCCACATTTTCCCCACCCTTGGTTGAACTTGATGGACATGTGTCTTTTTTTCAACCGTACTAACTATGTAACTATGTAACTCTTGCACTTTGCCACTGCTTTCTGCTTCTTTTTCTCTGCATTTCTCCTGAAAGGCGCTCTCTATACTCACCGTGGGTTTCCCTTATTCCCCTGTGGGCCAGTCCGAGCCTGATTCCCTGTGATATAATACAGTGATTCCTCAAGTTATACAATATTTTCAATACACAATGGTCTTTCCTGGGACATTGTGACATTGCATGGTGAGTGTAGTTTCAACATATACTGGCACAGATACTACTGATCTGTGATTGCAAGGTCAAGCCAATTATCACAAACATTTTTCTTATAACACATGTGTAACGCCCAGCTGACAGATTCAGTAATGCATTGGTAGGAGAAATAACAGAGATACAGCACAACATAGTTATAAGAAAAGATGCTCCAGAATTGTTATTTTACAGAGAAGACAAGTATTTATTAAACTAGACATGTAAGATGTCAGGTGTCATCTTTAAACTGCATTAGTCCTGATGATCTAGGGGTTAACTGCATTAACTCTTGTTTCCTGTATTACCTACAATAAATTATTCCTTGGGGTTTAGATTTTCATGGATAGTTTTCATTGTGCAAAACAACTACAAAACTCCCACAGATAGCCGGGCGTAAAAGCCAAAGGATGACAAACGCACGATATATAACCCAAATAAATCTAAAAACCACAAAATATTGATATCTAGGGCAAATATATATAAAAATATAATCTTTATTAATAACTTGAGAAAAATAGGGACAGAAAAAATCCCTGTTATACCCTATAATTTTGTTTTGTTTAATTGTGTTTGTTGCATATATGTAGGTGTCGATTTTTGTTCTTTCATGTAGGGATGGTTTAGGGTTATTAGATGAGGTTCCGGTGTGGGGTCGCCCTTTTTGGGATGGGTTCTCCGCTTTTTTCTTCTAGAGTAGTGAGTAGGGTATAACAGGGATTTTTTCGGTCCCTATTTTTTTTATCAAGTTATTAATAAAGATTAGATTTTTATATATCTTTGCCCTACATATCGATATTTTGTGGTTTTGGGATAGTTTTCATTGTGGCCTAAGGGTTATCTCTAGTTATCATGATGTTCCTCACATTTTCCCTTGTAGTTTAGGTTTAAATGTGTAGTTTTAATCATCCTAATAGTTTATTAATTAACTGCAAAGTCTTTTCTGCTGGTGGTCCTGTGGCGATATCATCCTTCGCTTCTGATACTGACCTCTAAAGTGACACAAAGGTAAGTGCAGATGAAGTGAGTATAGTGAAGCACTCATTTTATAGGGGTGCTGCACTATTTAAACCTGTCCAGTGTGTTTTGTGCAGTGGTCCATAGAGGGCTCTCTTTTGTGCCCACAATAAAAATATGAAGCTCCAGTAGCGACTGCACAGAAAATCCTTTAGAGACCTCATAGAAATTGTTGGTTTTCCAGTGTAGCAAACAAGTAAAATTCAGCATTTATTTATTCCATGGTACTATTGAACTACAAACAGTGGTTTCTCAAGTTACACTGGCCTTAGGATACAATGTTTTTTTGTCTTTCTTGGGACATTGTAAGTTGAGTATGGTTTCAAGATACAATATCCCAGAAACTGATCCAACGAAGTATCATGAACATTTTACTTTTAAGACATCTGTATTAGTGAAGTGCATGCAGTGGCTGGTCGTCTAGTAACTCCTCTTTACAGTACAGTGGAGTACTACATGTCCTGTACTGCTGTTACATGTATTAGTGAGTTGCATGCAGTGATTGGCGGTCTAGTAGTGTCTCTCTACAGTACAGTGCGGTACTACATGTCCTGTATTGCTCTTTAAATGTGCCAGGGTGAGCGGCTCCTTGGGGAACCAAACAAGGTCGCCCCATTTTCTTTTTCTCTAGTACATTGTGGCAGATTTATCAAGGCAGTTGCGCCAGAATTCTGGCTCAGTTTGCACCAAAAACAAGCTTTTCATCACATTTACTATGTCTTAGACACAGAGCCGGGACAAGGCATTTTGGTGCTCTTGGCAATGTCACCCCCCACCCCCCCGCCCAAAAAAATAAAATAAAATACCAAGCCCTAACCTAGCACACACTGCCTGCGCCCTCCCCCCCAAAAAACACAATTCAACACGCAGAGGAGTTAGTAGGGTCTCTTACATTGTATTTATATAGAATAATATGTTGTGAATGAAAACCCCATACAAATAGTTATAAAGACAGTTTTCTACAGATGATGTCTCTGGATAATGGTGATACAGTCACCACATAATACCGCTATACAAGCAGAAAATATTATCACCATACTGTTACTGCACAAAACAGTATAGCAAGACCAATACTATCAATGATACTGCTATACAAAGACTGAATAATACCACCATATCATGACCGCATATCACCACCACATAGTGACTGATAGGTGGGGATGAAGGGGCTATGGGGTGATAAATGGGGATGAGGGGGCTATGGGGTTAAAGATTCGAGGTGAGTTGGTTAAGGGGTGACAGATGGGGTGGTAGGTGGAGGTGGGAGGCTATTGGGTGACAAGCAGTGTGAGGTTTATGGGGTTATAGGTGGAGATGGGAGCTATAGAGTGATAGGTGGAGGTGGTGGGTAGTTTATGGGGTGATAGGGGCAGGGATGGGAGAGGGGGTATAGGTCACAACTTACAGACACAATCTTCTGGGGGTAAACCCCCTGAAGATTGTGCTGTGGCCTATACTCCCTAGGATCATATTGCGCGACCTGAATTACTTCCCTTCTCCCTGAATAATGCTCCTCTCTCACTATAGCTCCCCTTCTCCCACTACAGCCCCCATCTCACTATCCCCCCTCTGAACTAAAGCCCCCATCTCACTATCCCTCCTCTCCCACTACAGCCCCCATCTCACTATCCCCCCTCTCCCACTACAGCTCCCACACCCTCCATGACAGCTCCCAAAAAATGTGCGTCCAAATTCTGGCGTAATAGTAAGCCAACTTAAAGTCGGTACAAACTGAGACTAGACAGTTCCAACCTGTATGATACGCATGTACCAGTATGATAAATTTGGCGCATTTTAAGACTGTCTAGTCTAAGTTTACACTGTCTAAAAGTAAGACACTATTGATAAATCTGCCTCATTGTGTTCAAAGTAAATGACTCTAACAGTCTGTATGTCCAATGTATAGAAAGCGATTTCCAGCTTCCAACAGCTCTTTCTGGCTTTTATATGTAGGGACTTGCTATATCTGTATTAAATATTCACATAATTTTCTTTAATCTTCATTTTGTTTGATTTTGAATGACATTCTGGGGCCTTGGAACCAATTATCATTTTTCCATAGAGTTATGGTCTGAACATATAACATACAATGGTCATCCTGGAACCAATTAATATTGTATGTTGTGGACCACTATATAGTAGAAGTTGAAATGTTTCAGTCTATTGCCCTTCTTCAGAGTTAGGAAGGTGTTGCAATAGGATAAAGTGTCAGGCTAAGTCATGAAGAGCTAGTTACTGTAGAGTGGCCTGAATGGAGACGATGTTGTGCTAAGATTCTGTATGTAAACCAGTCTGTGGGAAAATGATGCAGTTGCTTTGGGCAGTCGACCATTTTATGCTGTTATACAATTTTGATAAATAAGGACCTTGTGTATCACAATGGTTAAAAAATTAAGCCATAGACATCACATGCAGAAAATCACTAAACAGTGTCTGAGAAGCAAAGGTGTTTACTTAAGAAAAGTCTTCTACATTCCCATGGCATAAGTCCAATACATTAGATGATCCAACACCGTATAAAAATCTTCTTTACTGTTTACATATTGAAATGGTATACACTGTATGTACAACGCATCGCTAACCAATGTAAACCATTTTAATGTGTAAACAATAAAGAAGATTTTTATACGGTGCTGGATCACTTTACATTTTTGGCATTTTACCTCCACCGAGCGGACTGATGGGAAGTTCCAAGCACCTGTGAACTAACGATCGTTTTGTATTTCAGAGACATTTATAGACATGTCCTTTAAGGCCCCGTTCACACGGCTTGTTTGCCGACGGATTGGCTCCGTATTCCGCGCCGGATTTGCGCTTCAATACGGCGCCAATCCGTCGGAGTCATTACGGTAATCCACAGCTCTCATAGAGAACAGTGGATTCCGTCGCTCCTCCCCGCTCGGCAAATCCGCCGCAGGGGGAGAAAGTGACATGCACATTATTTACGGCGCGGACGCGCCGTAAACAATGCATTGTCTATGGGGCCGGGGGCGGGGCCGGAGCGCAGCCCCTTATTCACGGCGGATTTGTGCGCTCAATACGGCGCACAAATCCGTCGGGAATAAGCCGTGTGAACGGGCCTAATAGACCAAACATAGTCTAATTTTCACTTCTTTGATCTGCTTTACACCAGTTTATAGTTTATTTATGGAAAGGAATCAGCAGTAATCAAGGATCCAGAAAGGATCAGAAGCGCGTAGGCTTGAACTATTTGTTTTATGGCGTTTTAATGCTGCAATAAAGTATTAAATTTTATCGATGGCATCACAATCTCACCGAAATCTGTTATGGATATGCTGAACGGCTGAAGAGTCCCAGCTAAAGTCGAGTACAATCCAAGATAAACACCAGAGGACTTCATCAAGATAGGGTAGTGGTATGCACTGTAACTCTTAGGCCTGGTTCACACGGCTTATTCAAGCCGTAATTGCGGGACGGATCCCGCCCGCAATACGGTTTAATTAAGGGCGGGGGCGGGGGCGCGGTGGGGGAGCTGCCCGCCGGCCCCATAGACAATGCATTATTTACGGCGCGTACACGCCGTAAATAATGTGCATGTCACTTTCTCCCCCCGCGGCGGATTCTCCGAGCGGGGAGGAGCGACAGAATACATAGTTCTCTATGAGAACTGTGGATTACCGTAGTTACTGGGACGGATTCCAGCCGTACTGCTGCGCAAATACGGCGCGCAGTACGGCTCCAATCCGTCCCAGAATAAGCCGTGTGAACGAGGCCTGAGAGCGACATTTCCCAACACGCGAACGCCAGTTTTTTGGTCTATATTGCGCTAAAACCTCTTCTGACACCATATTTTGGATGTAAATGAACCGTCGTACACTAAAACTCGGCGCATTATTTGCCAGGACCAATACATTGTAATGCGCTTAAAAATGATGCGCTGTGCGCCTCCATAACGAAATGCGCCTGTTGAGGCACATAGCACATCATTACAAGTGTATATGTGTTAGGCGCATTTCACATTTTACAAGTATGTGTTAGGCATATTACAAGTATGTGTTGGGCGCATTACAATTATGTGTTAAGCGTATTACAAGTATGTGTTAGGCACATTTCATATACTTGTAATGATAAGCTATGCAACTCCGTGCGTGATGTGCCTCGATAGGGTCATTACATATGCTTCTAATTATATGCTATGTGAAGCGATTTGCGCTAATTGCGGCACAAAACATTTCATTGGCAGAGTATGTAATGCCCCTATCGAGGCACATCGCGCACGGAGGTGCATAGCTTATCATTACAAGTATATGAAATTCGCCTAACACATACTTGTAATGCGCCTAACACATACTTGTAAAATGTGAAATTTCGTTATGGAGGCGCACAGCGCATCATTTTTAGGCACGTTACGTTTACTATGCAAGGTATACCTGATTCCAGATTTTTGATAGGGTCTGACTTACTGGCGCACTTTACACTTATTTAATGCACCTAAAAACTGACGTAGCACCGCCAATTTTCGGACATCTCACCCTTAGCTACTACTGGCATACATTGTCTAATTTTGACAATTTTGGTTTGTTTTACCTCTGTTTATAGTTTATTAATGGAACAAAATCACATAGTAGTACTCTACCCTAAATCCCAAATTATTCTGGACGAGAGCAAGTTCCACAAGAATACATGAAAACGCCACAGAATCTTTAGACTGCATCCACAGGGCAGGTTAAAATATTGGCCGGATTCTGATTAAAAGAATCCAGCCGGAATTTTGACATAGTGTACGTGGTTTTGGGGGATGGTTCTGTCCAAAGTTTGAAGATAAGCCCGTCCACCTCAACCACTGACATGTACATCCTCTGCCTGAAGTCAGGGCAGAAGAATGAACATGTTCTAAATTTTTGTTCCACCGGTGGTGTCAAAAACCGTCCGGCGGAAAATCTGTGCAGTGCGGACTGCTGCATGGATTTTCTATTGAAATCAATGTAAAAGGTTGACCGTCACTTTAAAGACGGTTTTCAAATCCGAAAACCATCTGTAAAACCGTCTGAAAACCCTGCCATGGGGACAAGCCCTTACACTGACATCACTGTTATTTCCATTCACTTATTGTTGATTTTCCAACCTTATCTGCAAGAAGTTTGTTCCAGGGACCTAATACTCTTTTAGTAAAATTATATTTTCTGACATTGCTTCTGATCTTTCCTTAGCTAATTTCAGATTGTGGACTTTCGTTCTTGTGTTAGTTTCATATCAAAGGCCCTTGCCTGCTTAAGGGGTGTTCCAATCTTACATCTTGAGGGCATAGCAATAGAGCTGTCAATGTCATATCAATAGGATGTGCCATCAATGTGTGATATCACATCTGGGACCTGCACCTATCTGGGTAACGGGTTCCCAAAAGTTCCTGTTCAGAAAGGACACACTTGTGCTCTGTTCTCTATTCTGTTCTATGGGAGTTCTGAATAGAGATGAGCACACCGCTCAGCTGTAGTCAGAACTCCCACATAACAAGTGAGACCTACAATGCATTTTGAATGCAGACTTTCAGGGGGCCATTCTCACAATTGGTGTGGGTCCCAGAGGTGCCACCATGTATGCCAACCATGTGTGAGATGGGAACACCCATTTAAGCTCTTTAAAGGGACACTACCATCAAAATGTTTCTTTTCACATATTGACAAGCAATATGAGAATATTATATGGATTTTTTTTCCCTTAATGGATTGTCGGTTTTATTTGTATACTTTTTTTTTAAGTTTCCCTTTTTACATTACTCTCTTTGACTTCTGATAGCACAACTTTATGGTGTGCTCTGGTCTGAGAGATGTAAATATAAATCAGCAATTAACTGATAAGTGTAAAGTGCCCACCTAAACCCTGCCTGCCTACCTATATGGCCTTTATACCCTACCTTAATCCTGCCTACCTATTTGGGCCCCCCCCCATAGCTCATTTACCTACCTACCTATGTGGGCCCCTCCTATAGCCTATCTGCCTAGCTACCTGGGTCCCACCTATAGCCTACCTGTGGCCCACCTACTGCTTACTTAGCTACCTGGGGCATACCTACAGACTACCTATCTGGTGGCTGCCTACCTAATTGGGGCCTAACTACTGCCTACCTAGGGCCAATGATCTACCTACCTACCTAATTGAGACCTGCCTAACTACTGCCTACCTACCTAGGACCAATCTATCTACCTACATGTGGCCTAACTACTGCCTACCTATCTACTTGGAGCCTACCAATCTACCTACCTAGGGCCTACCAACCTATCTAATGGGGGTCTACCTGGTAACATGATTCTGAGGGATACAGGCAACAGCTATAAAACAATCACCAGGGGGTGAACCCTCTGTTCCTCCCCTCTAGGAGACTGGGCCTCTAAGCTATTGCCTATACTCACTCTACCACCCATTGAAGGTTGTACAGAGGTGGGGGAAAGTGAAGGAAGTGCTGGAAAAGTCAGGATTCTAAGATATTTGTGTCCAAATTTTAAAGGACGAGTGGTGGCCGGGAGAAGCTATTATGGCGGTCTGGACCAGATGGAGAAGTAAGGGAAAGTCACCGAATCGTAAGAGAGACGTTACCTGTGAGCCACAAGATGTAACTGTACTGTAATCACTTATATGTCTGCAGAGCCTGTGTACACTGATATCTACCACTATATGCTCACTGTATGGTGGTTATATATGGTCTGCAGAGCCTGTGTACACTGCTGTCTACCACTATATGGCAGAAATATTGGTCTTTGTATACTGATCTTTATTTATTAATAGTATAGGGGTATTATTCAGTCACTTTGTGGTGGTAATTTGTGGTCATGTTCTGGCAATTTAATCCGGTCCATATGTAGTAGTGTTATTGGTAATGTTGGTCTGGGTATAGTGGGATTTGTTTGGTAGCAGTATGATGGTGATATCTATGGTGAGTTAATCACTCCTTGTATTATCTTGTAACTGCATGACTTAAGAGATGCCGGTAAATGGCTCTTGGTCAAAAAAGCCCAAACCGTCTCCATGATGCAGGTTCAATAACGCGGTCTTGGCAAAGAGGCACAGGCAGGTTCCTCAAAGACACTATGGAATTCATGCAGGAGAGGTCAGCTGTGACTGGATCACTTCTGTCTCAGAGTGGAGTAGTCCAGGCAGGGTTTTTCCAGAAAGAAGACTGACGACGAAAGCCACCTTAGATCTTTCGGTAGGAAACTGGTCATCAGTTGCACATGCAGGGTACACTGAGTGATGAAGTCCATGCAGGCCTTATAGTCCCGATCAAACTTCATCAGCATGGACAGGCGTAGTTTAGAACTGTCAGACACCGCAGGAGTCGATGATGCTGAAGGAGCCACAGGAGACGGTGAGGAGCTGCTGCATGATGGCGGACAGCTGGTTGAGTTGCAGCGCTTGTTGCACGATCTTCTGCGACTGCTGGGTCACGATGGTGGTGAGGTCAGCGACGCTTGCGAGAGGCACCATGGCCTTATCTTACTGTGACGGTCAGGAATAGTGGATGCTCTGGACCACCGCAAGCGGCAGAGGTGCAGCATGGTACAGGATCATATGGCAAACTTGTAGCTGGGTCCAGATGAGTAGACACAGACTGCCCCGTCTCCTGGCATCTCCTCACAAACCCTTGTCTGGGTGAAAGATCCGGATGTTTGGATCGCTGTTGAACGGTGTTAGGCTAAGATCACACAGTGTAATTGATGGGAGTAATTTCACCACGCAATTACGCCGTGTGGACGGGGGCAGGGCGGGAGCAGGGGAGTGAGCGGGGGGCCGGCACTTCGCCGGCCCATAGACAATCACTGCTAGCGGCGCGTATACGCCGCTAGAAAGTGACATATCAATTATCTCCCCGCCCGGCGGCTTCGCTGGGCGGGGAGAGGAGACGTAATCCATAGTTCTCTATGAGAACTGTGAATTACCGTAATGAATGGGCCGTTTTCGGCCCGTAATTGGCGCACTTCGGCGCGTAATTACGGACCGAAATACGGCCCATTTTAAGCCGTGTGAACATGGCCTTAACTGCAAAGAGTGGTTTTAATTTTCTTTCTTCTTGATTTTTTGAAAATTTCTTTTTACAGTTGATGTTTATAAGAAGTTTGTAATAAATCTACTACAAATTTTAAGAATTTAATAGAGACTGGCCCATCACTTTATTGGATGTAGCTTTGACAGAGTTGGAGACCTGGGTATGGTGCCTATTGAAGGACACGTAGAAGATATTACGTGGCAACCTATATTATAAAACTTGTAGCTGGGGACAGTAATGAAAAAATTATTCCACGGCACGCTCAAGGATATATGCTTATAAATTCAGGTAGTTTATATTGTAAGGTCAAAAATTACATAAACTGGTTACAGAGGATCAATTTTGTTTCCATACATTAATAGGTAAACATCTACAGATTATATGGCTTGAAGAAAATGTGTCGAATCCAATAATGTATAAATAGGCTTCTCCTTAAAACGTTACAAACTTTATAACGTTTCGGAGAGACTCCTCCCCTTTCTCAGGCTCCAAAAAGTCGCTGCGTGCACAGACACGAGCTGCACGGTTTCCCAGCGTCTGCCGGAGCTAGAAAGACATGGTCCTTTGAGTTCTTTGGACTGAACGATGTTCCATCGCAATGGTGCTAAGTACCCCCTACTTCTATTTATGTATAATACGTTGACTAATTGATGCTATTTTGAAGAATTTATAATAAAAGTTTGTAAAGTTTTAAGGAGAAGCCCATTTATACATTATTGGATTCGATACATACAGGTACAGAGACCTGTGAATGGTGCTTATGTATATGGGGGAAAAACTTTAAACATATGTGGCTACGTTTATATAAAGAATTGAGGAAAATGTGATCATGCGGAATGTTTCGGCTGTCGCCGCAGCCTTTCTCAGCCGGATCGCTGTAGGGAAGAACATACTGTATAAGACAACTAATATAAGAAAAGAAGAGAAAGAGAAACAAGAGGGGGAGAGAAGCATTAAAGAAAAGAAGGAAAGAAGGAAACACGAGATGAGCATGGGAGGACGGGGGGGGAGGGGGATGGAGGATAGGACCGAGAATAAAATAAAATAACCAGAAGCACGTGATCAGAGAGGAATGAAGAAATTATAGGTAGAGAAGTATCTAGTACAGAGGTAATATGCTCTAGAAAAAAGGAAAGAGGGATACTGCTTAACCAATGTAATATACTCTAAGGTAAGGTATATGTATGGAAGACCTGTAGTGTCCAGGGAGCACCCCCGAAAGCTGTAGAAAATCAAGAGAATAAGTGAGGGGTAGTAATGCAATAAACAAAAGAGAGAGGATGACACAAGTTGGAAAATGTAGCTTACCAATTTGGGACCACGGCTACCCTGTTGCCCCGAAACTAAGACAGTGTCTTATATTAATTTTTGCTCCTAAAGACGAGCTGAGACTTATTTTTAGGGGATGTCTTATATTTCCATGAACAAGAATTCACATTTACAGTTGAACAAATATCCACATTTATTAAAATACTGGAGTGATTTCATCACAAACATTAGCATAAGCAGCCAAACTCTGAATTGCATAAAAAAATGCACTAGGTCTTATTTTCGGGGGATGTCTTATTTTCCGGGAAACAGGTATAAGGAACTGTGTGTGAAAAATATGGAATATAAATGGTAAAAAAGAGGGCAAAATGTGCCCAGTAAGTTGTTGTAAGCAATTAGGAACAGTATGAGAAGACATACCTGTGAATTTATATGGCTGATTGAGTGCGGGCGCGGGCTGTGGCTGGTGTAGTGTGGAGTGCGGTCCTCACTGTGGAGGCGCGAGCCGCCGAGTCATAAAGACGCCGGCGCATGCTCAGAACATGTGGACGCTTAGAGGAAGAGTAATTTTTGACGTTACAATATAAACTACCTATATTTAGAAGCAAATATCCTTGAGTGTGCAGTGGAATTATTTTTTTCATTACTATATTGCAGAGTTGCAACACTCTTTTCTACAAGCACCTAGATTGTTATGCCAAGTGCGTGACATAACATTGCCATGTAGCTGGGGACAGGCAGAAATGTCAGAACAGACGGCAAAGGTTCGTGTTTGAGGGACAGAAGCAAGCGGTCCGGTACACTAACAATGACTTAGGAAACTCTTTCTCAGTAGGCTCAAGGGCACTAAAGATCCATCAAAGGAATCAGGAAGGGGCAGGGTTAAATAGGGTCAGCACCCAGTGATCCCTAATCACCAGTGCGCTGGCCCTTTAAACAGAGTAGGAGCGCCTGCCCTAGGGAATGGCAAGCAGAGACATCGGCAGGAGCACCGACAGGTGAGTAGATGCAGGACAGGACAGAGCTGCGAGTGCGCCCGTGGCCCGACATGCGGTGTAAGGGCTGCAGGAGCACCTGTGACAGGTCGCACCACTGTATATAAGCCTTTATTGTTTAAATCTTGTTGTAATGTGCTTTAGTCCGGAAGGGTGGATGAAAATTAGAAGCTTTCTGGTGTCTTGTGGTTGCCAGAAAGTCCAATCTCAGAGTTTTATTCCTTTTTTTATTACAATAAATTATCATGAGAGGATTCTATTAAATAATATTGCATACTGTTTTAGTATCTGATTGAGCTGTTTTCAGGAAATGTTTATTAGGAGAGTGGACTAAATTTATGAATGGGGCTGCACCATTTTTTGGCATATCTTGCACCCAAAAACTGTCATAGCACTGTTTTATAAATCTATGAACAGTCGTACATCCAAACGATGCATTTTGCGCCTGTACCAACTCTTTTGAATGCGCCAAAGATGCAGGGGCGTGTCACACCAGATATCAAGGATTAGACACATTTATAAATCTGTGATACCAAAATTAGGTGCAAAACTGTCAGTATCAGCCAGACCAACTTAAAAGCAGTCTAACTGTGGCCAAAATAGTCGTAGACAAACTAGATTTGCTATTAGGGTAAAAATATCAATTATTTATCAACTTATACCATTAAAATAACACAAACTAATTTATGATAATTATCAAACTATATAAAATTAACTAATATAAAATTATAATTATATTATATAATGTCCAAAAAATCTAAAATTATCTCCTATAAAATGTATATACAATTATATAACAATTATATAACCTAAAATTAATATTAACTTAAATAAAATAAATTAATTAAACCAGTACAACAAAACTAATACAACATCTACCATAAATCCTGTGCTCAGTCGCGTATTTATGGAGTTATCATATTATTATCAGTGACACAACAGGTTAGAAATAAAATAAAAGGCTCTAGAATAGCATGTCAGTGAAAAGAAGCAATGGTAGTGATCTTGCATGGGGCACCACAAGTCTCAGCAAGAGCTGTCGTGTGCCGGCTGTTGCCATATGTAGAATAAAGGTTGACCCACTAAGCTACATTTTGATGATCGAAAATTAACGTACAAAATAAAAGTATAAAAAAATAAGTATTTTTTTAAGATTTTAATTATAAAAAAACATAAAATATAAAAATCAGAACATTTTATTAACATAATAAATTTTACATTAGAAAAGCAGCTCAATGAACTACTTTAATCTCTATAGAGAAGTACAGAAGCTGCTAAACATCAGTCATACTTTTAAATGTTTCTCTTTCTACTACGTCACAACGCTCTCCCTATGTCAATCTCCATTTGTGATTAGAATGTTGCAAGAGATAAGTAGCTATTACTGTCAATCATACGTAAAGGGAATGTTATGTTAAACACATTTTTTTAATGAATTTTTGTATCATGATTGCGCCTGGCAGACCACCAGCTTTGAACACTGGTCGCCGGCCATGGCTGTTGCAACAAGAACTGCGGTTTCGGCCGTAGTCCTTTATATTTGTTTTCACCAGTGTGAACTCAGTCATTCCCTGCTCTGTACAACTCTGCTCTGTTAATTTATTCCTGGCCAACGCCCGTAGTAAGTGTCCTCCAGCACTTTGCTAGTTAACTTATTTCCTTGTCTTTTTGATTGACAGCCTTGTATTCCAACGTGGTCTTTTGTTGCTTCCACCTCGGCTCTTTGTTCCCTGGTCTGTTATAAAAGGGTTCCTGTGCCATTTTTCCTTGCCTGCTATACTGGTTCCTTTTTTGCCTGTTATTCTTTCTTGCTTTTCCTATTACCTGACCTTGGCTATACTTATCAACTATTCCTCTACTTAAGTGATTCTGTACTGCTTCTCCCGACTTGTGTATTCACCTACTTAGTGTATCTCGCAGTCTTCGGTTGGGGCCGACCTGTTAAGGAGTTGGGCACCCCCAAACTGCAGGGACAGTGGGTTGGGAACAGCGTCAGGGCCTCGCTCAGTCGGAGTCTACTCGTATGCCCCTGACCGATTCCTCACATTTTGGTTATGTTTTTTTTTTCCATATCACTCAAACAGATCAAATTTTTTTTTTTTTTTAAACTTCTTTTTATTCAAAACTGCATTCAAGAAATACACTTAACAGTAGATTCATGTACATACAGTGATGTCAAGACAATACAATCATGTACAATTGCATACGGTATTTGACATTCATATTTCCAAGTAGTTGTGTGTGATACATCGAGAACTGATAATACTGTTCCCTAGTGCAGTCTCTTCTTTTTCCGTTTTCCAATTTTTTAACATAAACTATAACAAAAAAAAAACAAATAACAGAGCTTCCAAGTACTCCATTTTTATACCTGAAAGACAGCTCCACATGTCAAATCATGTTGGAGGACCTAGCAGCCAGGTTCAGTTGCTCCTACTTGTTCTTCATTGCTCTTGTCCGGACCCCCCCACTCTCCTCCCTCCAGATCAACATTTAAAAAAAAAATTCTTACTTCCTGCAGTTTTCACTTTGGCCACTAGGCCTAAAATTAGTCTGACACTTCCTGTAGAGAAAGATTTTCAGTAGTCTGCTCATTATTAGTACAAGCAGGGTCAAACTGAAAGGAGAGACCAATGAGACCAATGTGTATAGATAACACAGCATGCACCAGTCACAAAAGAAGAGAGTCACAGCTCACCCTCACCCCCTCCCTGTACACTGACTTCTTCCTGGGTCACAGAGCAGGACTAGAAGACTCTCCTATAGAAGTCAATGGGACTGAGTCAGTCTTAAGACTCCTATGTGCATGAAACTTCTGTAAAGTATCTCCCTTAGGACATGTTCCCAAGGCAAGGGTTTTTGGACTTTTTTCAAACGGTTTGCAGTTTTAGAAACCGTCTGAAAACCTGCAAGCAACGCTCCCCCAGAGACTTCAATAGAAAATCAGTTCACA
The DNA here is from genome assembly GCA_025379985.1 of Phyllomedusa bahiana. Taxonomy (NCBI): domain Eukaryota; kingdom Metazoa; phylum Chordata; class Amphibia; order Anura; family Hylidae; genus Phyllomedusa; species Phyllomedusa bahiana. Next base: position 119,853 of record JAODAL010002647.1, read on the forward strand.
GTCCCCACTGAATGGATTTTCCGTCGGGCTGTTTTTCACACCGCCGGCGGTCCAAAAAACGTAGAACATGTTCATTCTTTAGACCGGTTTCCAGACTAAAAATTAACATTGGTGTCCATGTTAACCACTCAGAAAGTGAGTGAGCAGTTTTTGACGCAGTTTTTAGTCTATACTAACCTAATTTTTATGCTGTTAACATGCACATGTGCTGAAAGTGAAAGTGAAAAAGTTGGCCGTTGCGCATCATTGTTAAATTGTGGAGATAACAAAAATCACATGGTTTCTTGCACCAATCAGGTGCACTTTTCAGCTTGTAAAACAGTACAAAAACCACTGGGAAAATAGGGACAAAAACAATGACAAAAATAATTCAAAAACTACCGAAAAACAGACCGTTTTTTGTGACGAAACAGTCCAAAAAACGGTTGTAATGAATGGTTCTGCTGAGGTCAAAACAGAGCTGTTTTTGTCCTTTGCTGTGTAAACGCACCTTTACTGCTGTTAAAGCAGTGCAGGCAAGAAAGCTGTTCCCACAATTATACAAATAGAGAAATCTAGAAAATAAAAATGGCTAAGAAGAAAAGAATATGGATCAGGGTCTTGATTTAATAAGTAAAATAAAAAAATGGCGAAAGATTCCCTTTAAAGGGGTGTGTCGGGACCGATCAATGCTCGATTGTCCGTTGGGGTATGAGTAACACCACAGGTCTCACTGGGATGTGGTGCACCAAGAAAGGTCTCTGCTGTGATGTGTTTGTAATCACTGATAATACTATAATAACAAGATTTATGGTAGATGCTGTATTTGTTTTTTTAATTTTATATGATTTTAATTATTATTTTTATAATATATAATTTAATATTAATTTAAGATTATTTCATTTTAATTTTTTTTCAATTATAGAATTATATATTCATTTTATCTTATTGTTAAATTATTTAATTGTATATAGTTTGATAATTAACATTAATTAGCATGACTCAAGCTGTCAGGAATTCTGTACAGTGTCTTCTAGTGCACCAACATTACAATGCAGTAACTTTAGGCTTCACGCCAACATTACCCTGCAATCCACCCATGATGCGCAAAATGTATGAACCGCAGTAACACCGAGTCATACATACTGGCGCATTCTACACTGCTCTAAAGCTATTCAGATCCGGCGTGTCAGCGCCAAGTTCATACATATCGCCCACTGTATCTACATTCGTATGGACATTGGTGTGCTGTGTACTGCTGTGAAAGAGCCATAGCACTACAGCAAGTGCCATTACCATTTTGTTCTCCTAAATAGTAAGGATTGCGTGTAGTATCACACTTCAGATTCTGTAGGGCCGGTTCAGCTTGTTCTAACTTATGCTGGTGATCAGGAAAATCAAGTGACCAATCTCCAGTTTTTTTCCAGATAAGAAAAAAAAAGTGTATGCAATCAATGTCTCAAAAAGTGTGGTGATTGGTCGCACGATTTTTTAACCATCACCAGGAAAATACAGATCAGGTCAAGCCAGCCCTACCCAAATCCAAAGCATATCACTGCTCCCTGGGTTACACATTGATAGCATATCCTAAACGCTACAAATGCATCAGACAATAGATAGCCAATGTCATACCTCCCAAGTGTCCCTATTTTAACCCTTGTCCCTCTTAGCTCTATAAATGTCCCTCTTTTTCATTTGGGAAATAGATTTGCGTCAATAAACTGACTATCTTGCTGTAAAAAGTATTTGATTGCTTCCTCGCTGTATATGACATAACAACTTACTTGATATTTCATCATTGGATACAATACAAAACTGAAAATGTCTCCCTTTCTGACTATCTAAAAAGTTCAGAAAGGGGAAGATCTCTCTTTGAGGAGAGCACCGAACGAACAGCGTGTAGAGTTATGTATTGCCTTTTCGCCCTCTACTAAGCATCTGCATATCACAAGGCATAATGGAAAAGGGGCTGAGAAGCCCACAGCGCCCTCTGTTGGATGTAACAAATCCTCAATTTGCTTTTGACCCACCGAGTCTTGAGAAAGCAAAAAGGGCTTCTCAGCTTTGGGCTTTGGGCTTATCAGCCCCTTTCCCATAATTCCTTGTGATATCTAAAAAGTTGGCATGTATGTGTTTGGGCGTGGATAGAGGCGGGTCTTGTGTGATGTCATGTGTTTGGGCATGGTTAGAGGCGTGGCCTGATGTGTCCCTCTTTTCAATCTTTAAAAGTTGGGAGGTATGCAATGGCACTGGGATCGGAAGACTGTCAGATGCATATGGGGACCTCTGACTCTCCTCTGACAGATGATGGCAGCTATTGACGGTGTATTGGCACTCTAAGTAAAAGTAATTTGTTTTATACCCTGGAGACCTTTTATACATTCTTGCAAAGACTTTCAATGTACGCCTACATCTGTAAAATATATTTGTATTGTTGTAATTCATTCTCTATAAAACAAATCTACTAATTAAGAAATTGTATACATTGTTCTTGTGGTTTCTTCCAGTTAGGATATTGTAGACAGAACAGCATAATTATACGGTGCCACTGTCACATTGATTTCTAATCCAGCAGGTCGTTCCAGAATAGTTAAGTAGTAAAGCACATAAAATAATACTGTCATTATTCCGCAGAGCCATTAGGGTCACATATTTCTGGTGGCTACATTGTAAATGGTGCTAAATCTTTTTTATTGTTATATTGCACCAATTATGGAGAAATCTCTGCTCTCCTTATCTGGGCCCTGAAGGGTTATCTGTCAGATTACACAGACGGCTCTAAATGAGGAGATAACGTGAATTATTCTCTTATCACAATCCAGCTTGACCTGATCATTTACATATGTTTTGTACAGGGAAATGAAAAACAGACAAAAGACAGATGAATACTGGTTGTTGATACGTTCCTTTTATCCTGAGACCCTATTACAGGCCTGCTAGAGGCACAATAGAATTTATTTATCTGCCTACTTGCAAAACATTGAAATGAACTGATATGCCCTATCCACTCATTACAAAACACATAAAGAGTCTTCACATGTCCCATTGTTTCACACAGTGAGCAGTAAATGTTAGTAAAGCTACTGGACGCATACAATAAAACACTGATACCCAGGGCCGCCATCAATGCACAATAATCTTTTTTTCTCCAGGCAGAAATCATTTTATCATTTATTTCTGCAGTGGCGGGCAAGCCCCTTATTAGGCTTTACCACCAGAGAAATAAATGGTAAAATTATTTTGCCTGTAGCCACCACAAGGGAAGACTCATACAGATTTATATAGCTAGCATTAGGCATCAAGCTAATTCTCTGTTTTGTGATCTTTCACATTACACTGTATTCTGTTCGGTATCAATCTAGTGACTATCTGCTCCATATTCTTTGACAGGTGGGCACCATGGTAGGTACGCAGTTTACTCTACACAGAGTGGAGGCCTGTTAGTTATATTGTTACTTAGTTATTTCATATGTTTCTTCTTTTATATTCATAGTCATAAGTGTTTTCTAACCAAACCACCTAACCCCGGTCAGAATACAGGTAAGACAGGTAAGCAGAGTTACCCATAATAGAAACTGATAGACTCCAAATGATTTGATGCAAAGTATTATGTCATTTATTATAAGTGTTTCCACAGGCTCCAGACAATTATATACAGAAAAAAGTGACATAAATTTTTGATGTTTCGGTAACGGTATTGTAACTGTGCATCTTTATATGACCTAGTTCATGTAGCCAGATTTTTCTGTGTCAGTTCTGCTATTATGTAGTGTGTATCTATTGTACATGTTGTATATATTGTAAATATTGTTGTTATACTGTGCACTGTACTAGGCTATTACACTATGTATTCACTCGTGTATATTTTTTACTTGTTTTCTAGTGACTTTTTTGAGAAAGGTCATCGACCGAAACATCAAAAATGTATAAGTCACTTTATTCTGTATATAATTGTCTGAACCTGTGGAAAGACTTATAAGGGTGCGTTCCCACGGCACAGGACAAGTACCGGACGGTTTGCCGGCCGGTACTTGTCCTGTTTTGCGGCCGTCCCCTCGGGGGGAGGGGGAGGGGCTTTTCTCCGCGATGAGCGGAGAAAAGCCCTCCCCCTTCACATTGGCTAGCACAGATTCCGTCTGAAAACCGGACGGAAGAATGTGCTTGCTTAATGTTTTGCGGCCTGACCGCGGGCGGAAAAAATGCCCGACGGAAAACCCGTGCAGTGGGGACTGCTGGCACCCAAGATAAGAGGTGCCAGCGTACTAGAGGTGCTGCGGGAATTTATCGTCATTATACTGGCAGCACTGAGCTAAGTATCAGTTTATTTATCTAATTTTGAAGTACAGTGTGTGATATATTTGTTTAGCGTATTCTTTTCCACAGTGAGAGAAAATTTGAATCCCTGATGAACCTAGAATTGTATGGGGAAACGCGTCGGGAATAGCTGGGATTAAAGGTGTTTATTACGCATGTAGTACATTGTTGTCATTAAAGCGGAGCCTCTTTATGGGGCGATTACTCATGGCAGATAGTGCACAGTATGTGTATCATTAGGTATGTATGGAAAGTAAATATGGGGTTTAGATATTAATATTTTTTAAAAAAAAAGATAAGTAAAAGTTATGTTTTAAACAGGGATTATTATTTGCAGTGATATATCGGAAATAAGTATGACCCATAATTACAAACTGACAGTGACCGGACCCTTGTTAAACTACAATCTTGGTTTCCACTTCCGGCTAGGAAGTAGTGTCTGCGAGCTTCTGATTAAGGCGTTTTCCCTGAAACGCGTCAGCCCAGCAGTGTTACACCATTTTTGATATATGCCACAGTCTATGGCTATTTACCTATTTTTAAGATGACCAAATAAAAGTCAAGTTTTACTACATCAGACTAGCACCCTATCTACTCACTTTTGATGCTGGAATTATATATTTTTATGGTGATTGTGCTGGGTGATGGGAGCGGCTGCTTTCTTTCTGTGCATTGGATCACTTCTTCAAGACTATTCCCACCCGGCTACATGGTGATCTGATTACTTCGTATTATTGTTAAAAAAAAAATCCCAAAGGTTTAACCTCTTAACGACCTATGACATATATTTACGTCGTAGTGCCATTAAGGTTCAATGTAGTGGAATTACTCTGCAATCCTGCAACATAGGAGGTGGGTGATGGTTGCTAATTGCATCTGACACCCACCAGTAACAGCAGGGAACAGAGCGGGCTAATCCTCTACGGATCTTATAATAGATAATTGAAATACTGGTTGAATCTTCTTGTCTGTACTGCGGTGATTTACAAATAAAACAATTTCACTAATTTGAATATATTCCAAACTCTTGGAGTACAGTATAGATACAGTTGAAACCAGAAGTTACTACCCATATAAAAGACAATCTGCATTTTTTCTCACTACTGACACGAAATCAGAATAAACCTTACCTGTTTTAGGACAATTAGGAACCAAAATTATTTATATTTGCAAAATGCCAGAATGAGAGAGAGAGAATTTTTTAAGACATTTTTCTTTCTTCCTGCAAAGTCAAAAGTTTACATACACTAGGATTACTATGCCTTTAAACAATTTGGGACAGCCCATATGATGATGTCATGTCTTTGGAAGCATCTGAAACAGACTGCTTCTGTGTGTGACATCATGGGAAAGTCGAAAGAAATCAGCCAATATATCAGGAAGAGAATTGTGGACTTGCGCAAGTCTGGATCATCCTTGGGTGCAATTTCCGATCCTGGAGTTACTGTTCATTGTACAACAATTATATGAAGACAATAAGATGGGAATGTTCAGCCACTTACCACTCGGAATAGACAGGTTCTGTGTCTCAAGTATAAAGTGCTTTGGTCCAACATGTGCATATCAATCCAAGAACAAAAGCAAAAGACCTTGTGAAGATGCTGGCGGAAGCTAGTAAGATTGTGACATTATCCACAGTGAAACAAGTACTGAAAGGCCACTCTGCCAGGAAGAAGCCATCACTCCTAAAGAAACATATAAAAGCCAGATTAATGTTTGCAAATATTTTTAGATGGTGATTATTATTTTTGTATGTGAGGAGGTTCCTATGAAAAAAGTGCTCTTAAAAAGGGGTGTGGCATGTAAATGGAAGTGGCTCGTAAAATCTGCTATGCATGACTTTTTAAAAGTTGGCAAGTATGGTGTTATTTGAAATTTAATATACAATGCCACAGGCACTGCTGTGTATTTCTTACCTGAATGCACTGACTATCTGGTCTACGTGATTAGTCTGTTGTGTGCTGCCCTTCACCTGCGCCAAGATGAACTGCTTCTTTAGACACTAGGTGGGGTCTGCTCTATGTTATTTTTGGAACACTATATTATTCTGGACCCTTAAAGGGGTTCTCCGGGAATAGAAGAAAACAAAATACATAAAGAATTTATTCTGTATAATAATAAAATTACTAAATACCTTTATTTAGCTGAGTCTGCTAATTTTGTCAAGGGGATAATTTGTTTAACTGGACAAAATGGCCACCAAGCTCCTTCTGCCTCAGAAACCCGTCCTCTGTTCCAGAGTACAAGCAGAGGATGGCTCTGAGACTTACTTCCTGGTTAGCCTGACAGCTCCGTGTGTGAGGAACAGCTCAGCATGGCAGTCTTATTCACTGCTCTGAAGGTGACTCATTCTGTCTGATCAGAAGAAACCCTACAGGCAGCACCATCAGCCAACATTATTTTTTTAAAAATATGGGGGGCACACTATTCTTTTTAAAAATAATTTGTTTCTTTTTAGGTTTTCTATGTACAAAGGATAAAAAAAACAGCTCGCAGTCACCCCAGAAGTTAATCATCACATTAGATGCAAACAGGATATCCGGGTGCAGTATACCAAACCGAGGTCTGCACCGCAAAGAACTGGACTGCAGACCGTTTGTGACTTAGTTTGTGCACTGCTGTGTTTTAATTTTGGAATAAAGCTTTACCTCTTACGTCTTCCGGATCGTGGAGTTCTTTGCGGTGCAGACCTTGGTTTGGTATACTGCACCCGGATATCCTGTTTGTATCAGTGAGAGGACCGCTTGGCCGGCGGATACCAGGACGGAGAGCAATGGCGACGTGGATACACGAGATGCACATGGACTAGCCCAACACAGTAGATGAGCTATTTCTTTCATACATCACATTAGATGGTCCACCTTGTGATGGTAACCTGGCTCTTCCGAGTATCCCAGGTGTGTTGGGTAATTGGGTAATAGGGAGAGGGGTTTAGTATCAGCCTTGTGATGATGGAAAACCTTGCTGGCTGACACCAAACCCCAGCGATTGTAATGAAGAGGTGTTTGTCAGATTACTAACACTGGAATAAAAAAATTTCACCCTCCCTCCACAGAAACAACAGAAAAATAAACACGCACTGAAAACAGTACTTGATGACCATTTTATTAAAGTAATAGATAAAAACGTGACCCCGATGCCCTATAAAACCCCTGTATCCAAAGGATGGAACCTGTAGAGAAATAGAAACACTACAAAAAACATGTTAGTACTAAATTTGTTTCCCTGTACCCCCTGGAGGTCAGGCCACCCAAAATGATTCTGGAGGGTAGAGTCTTTGGCTTCAACCTCGGTCTCCCCCCAGAAGATTGTGCCTTAGCCTGATTGTATTCCTCTCCTGCCTTTTCCCCATCATTTATTTGGGGCCCTTGTGCTAACCAAATGAATTCCCACCAAAACACTCTATAAGCCCCCAACTCCCCTTCACCCCATAATCCCTTTTCCCCTCCCTTCCCCCCCCAAAACCCCACCTTCCCCCTATAATCTTTTGGGGAGTTATAATAATAATAATCTTTATTTATATAGCGCCAACATATTCCGCAGTACTTTACAATTTGGAGGTGTAGGTACAGACAAAAGACATCATTGTAAAATAAACTACTTACAGTTAAAACGGGGGGGGATTTGCTTGCAAGACTTACTTTACGATGGGGGCCGCCCCAGGGGACACGGGGGGAGTCCGTTCCCCAACCCCTTCTCCTTCCCCGGGGGATGAGTGGCCCGCACCCGTCGCCGGACCGGGGGCGCACTCGTCCCCCGGGGCAAGTACCCCCCCGACCTTGCTCCTGACTCCAGGCCCTTGCCGGCCTGTGCGCGACCCCCGCTCCCTAGGGGCGCGCCCCACCGGCCCTTTCAGATTTAAAGGCCGGGCCCCCGGAAAATTGGTGTTGCCGGTAGCGACCCTTAAATGGCCCCTCCTCCGGCAGTCATCTCCCGGAATCTTTGTGCCCTTGGGGCCTACGAAAAAGCGTTTTTACCTCGTCTTGTGTTCCTGTGTATCTTTACCGCCCGCTCCCGTCCTCCCCCAGAACCTCTGCCGCCTCCCCTGAATGCCTTCCCCGACTACGAGCCTCCCTTTTCGATTTTGTACCACGTTTCCCCTTGGCTGCCACCGCAAGAAAACCCCCGCCAGGGGAAGCGATCTGGTATTTTTCCCCCCGCAGCAATCCACCCCGCTTTGCGCGGGCTTGGTGAAAACCGGGGTTCATTGACTCCCCCCCTGGTGGGGGCTTTAAACCATCCTTTGCGTGGTCCCGGATCCACTACCGTACCGTTACGTAAGATCGGCCTGGATCCCCCCAAAGGTGCCCCTGCTGGCAAAGTGGCCCTTGCAGATTGTTGTAAACAGCACGACAGATGCGAACAGGCACAGCAGTTGGACCGCAAAACCGTCTGTTGCAGCACCCCGGGCGAACCAGCATCAGCCTATCTGACCCGTGGTACCCGCCCCCCAGCGCCCCCCCTGCGACGGGGGTCCCAAATTTTCCGGTTGCCCCAAAAACTGTCGAAGTTTGAAGGGGACACCAAGCATGCGGGGTTTCTCACCCAGTGCTTTATGAAATTTAAATTTAAGGCGGACCAGTTCCCCACGGAGCGTTATAATGTGGCTTTCGTGGCAGCTTGCGTTGGCAGGGGCCACCCCCTGTGGCGGAAAACCCGGGAAGGCAGATCTACGTCCTTCTTCCGGGAGTTCCGCAGTGTTTTTGGGGGAACCACTCGGGCATCCTCCCCCAAAAAACGGCTTTTCAAACCCCTGTGCGGGGGGACTCACTGGGGGAACTATGCGGGCGTTGCCCTTAGCTTCAAAGTTGCCTGGAACGAAGCCCCCCTGTGGCCCCCTTTAAAGGGGCCTTTAGTACATAAGGATGTGCTGGGCCCCGAGAGACATCCCGTCTTCCCACGAGTTAATTCAGTTGGTTTCCCGAATTTTACGTGCGTTTCGCGAAAGGCGAGAAGAGCTTTGGCAAAAAAAAAGAGGTACCGGCCCGCCCGGGTTTCCACGCCTGGCTCTAGTATTTCCCGAGGGAGCCCATGCAACCCACAACCCCCTCCCTTTGAGGACCCATGCAGGTCGCCCCGGCTCAAACTCCTGGGAAGAATTTTCCCGCGTCAGCTAGGCAACCTGTGCCTATACTGTGGCACCCTGAGAACCTCGGAGGAATTGTCCCCCAAAAATCCAAACTCTGGGAAACTTTTGCACCAAGGGTCCGTGGGGAGAGGTGTCCCAGGTGCAAATTCCTCCTCTCCACGCCCGATGATGCCGTACAGGTCGTGACTGATGCTGGCTCACGTTTGGGTCTCCCCCTTCCCGGATCGGCTCGGCCCGGGGGAACTTTAACACCGCTGGAATTCCCGGTTAGCGGGGAGCTGCTAAGCGACACATACAATTCATCAAAAAATTTGTCTTCCCGTGGGGGTCCTGCTAAAGGGGAAGATTCCTTCTACGGTTACCATTTTTCTTCGGGGTTCTCCCCGGGCTTTTGTGGCTGCAAATTTCCCCTCCCTATCTAGACAATTCCCCCGTGAACCATTGCCCCGGGGTACCGCTGAATACCGGAGTTCGCCAATGCTTTTCTGAGAAAGAAAGCGGAGATCCTTCCCCCTCATCGCCAAGATTGTCGAGAACCTCTGCCGGGGGCCAGTCTCCCCCCGCCTTCCCGGACAAAAGTTATGTCGAATATATCCGGGAAAATCTCCGAAGGGGTTTATCAAAAAACGTCCTCTCCCCACCAGTGGGGGGTTCTTCTTTGGGAAAAGAAAAAACGGGAAATTACGGCCCCTTTTCATCGACATCGGGGGGTTAAAAGATACGGTGAATAATCGGTACCCTTGTCGTTTATCACAGAGCTTTTGATGCCTAGTGGGGCGAAGATTTTTCCGGTTGGGCTTGAGGGGGGGCCCATAACCTGATCCCCCCTATCCGTAAGGGCGATGAGTGGGAAAACCGGGGTTTAACCCAGGGAAGGGCACTTTGAGTACTTTTGGGTTTTGGTCTGCTGTTTGGCCTGGAAACCCCCAGCCATTTTCCCGGGGTTCGTAACACATTTCGGGGATTCCGTATACTTAGTGTGGTATACCTACGACATTGGTAACTCCCCGATCTGGAGATCACCGCGTCCACGTCTGCCCGTTCGTCCGCCGGGGATAGCGTCTGCTTCTTTCAATGGCCTGCCTTTTTGGGTTTTTTGGGGCCCAAAAACGCTTTCTAGGGTTTTGCAACATTTTCCGGGGAGTTCATCCCGCACTTTTCTCAAAGGTTTGTCCCCTTTGACCCTCCAAAAAAAAGAACGCAATCTAATTTGGCCCCCGAGGCCGAGGAGGGTTCGTGAAAAATGAAACTGCCCTTTTTTCCGCTTTATCCCGTGGCGGCCGGACCCTCAAAATTTTGCACTAGAAATAGACGCCCTCTGTTTTGGGGGGATCATCCCCACCAAAAGGGACCCAAAGGGGGGAAAAAAAGGTCATTTTCGGATTTTTTTTCCAAAACTTCTCGCCGGGGGGAAAGAATTACACGATCGAGTCGGGATTATTGGCCATCAAAAAAGGCCCCAGGGAATGGCGTTATCTTGGAAAGGGGCTCGACTCCCATCTGCATTATTCAGATACAAGAACCTCCAGTACCCCCAACGGGCCCAGGACTTAAAGCGCCAAGCTAGGTGGTTTGTTTTCTTCTCCCGGGTTTAAATTAACAGATCCATTCTGTCCGCGGAAAAGAATTTTGGGGCAGACGCCCCTCCGCGTTTCCGGTGGTCCTGAAGAAGTGACCCCCGAGCACATAATACCCCCCTGAGGTTTTTCTCCGCAGCTCCTTTGACCCCTGGGAATGTCCCCTGGGAAGAAATACATAGCCCAGCACTCCACAAAAAGGTCTTGCGGGGGGACATGTCATTGGTGGGCCGGGGATCCCAGTGGGTCGTAAAACATGCCTCCTTATCGCGCGGGTTTATTGGGGCCCGACCCGTAAAGACGTTAAAAAATTCTTTGGCTTGTGTCACCTTGCCGTAAAAAAATGCCCGTCCAAACCGGGCGGGCCCTGCTCCCCCGCCCATTTTACCGTCCAGTCGCACGTGGGGTGGGTTTATAACTGATCTTCCCCCTTCCCCTTGTAACACCGTGACTGGGTGGTTACGGATCGGTTTTCTAAAAGGCACATTTTATCCCATTTCAGGGGTTACCCCCCGACCCCCGCCGGCCAACCTTTTTTTTTTCCAATTTTTTTGTTTACATTGGATGCCCCCAAAAAATTTTCTCTGATGTGGAGTCCAGTTTGTCTCCAAATTTGGCGGGCCCTTGTTCTCAGTTTAGGTGAAGCCAATTTCTCCCGGCCCCACCACTCTAGACAAAAGCCCGGGGGAAGGGTCAACCCGGTCCCTGGGGACAGTTGCGCCCTTTTTTTTCTAGGGGACGTCAGAATGACTGGGCCCCAAATTGCTACCCGTGGGCGGAATTTTTTTATAATTCCTAGATCTGAATCAGCAGGTCTTCCCTTTTATTTGTGTAAAAGGGCCTGCCCCCCGCCCCCCTCTCCACCTTCCCATATCATCTCAGTCCGAAAATTTCCCTCGCGGTATGTTTTGCGACATAAAGGGCCCTTTGGGGCCCCCGTCCCCCCGTCACTGCCGTGCTTTGGCACCACTAAGGGAAGGCAGATAAGAAAGGAGCCCTCCCCCATTTTTTTTCCAGGCGATAAAGTATGTTATCGGCCAAATATGTCCGGTTAAAACTCAAGTTAAAAATTGGGGTCCCCGCTACGGGGGGCCTTCGAGGTCTTAGACGTAAAACCCGGGGGCCTATAAACCCCCCCGGCTCCCCCCTTTCCATCCATCCCGAAATCCTTTAAAGTTTCCCTTCTCAACCCCTGGCCAAAACCGTTTTTTCTCGTGGGGCAACCCCCTCCATCTCCGTGGAGATGCCACAAAACTTTTTCCCCGGGTAAAAGATCCAATATGAAGGGTCCAAGGGGAAAAACGGTATTTCTCATCGATTGGAGGAGGTTCGGGCCCGAGGAAAGATCATGGGAGCCGGAGGACAACATTCTGGACTGGGAGCTTGTACAAAGGTCCATTCCCCCGACCCTCTCTCCAGTACCGGGGGTGAGTGGCCCCGCGGTCCGTGCGCCGTAAACCCGGGGCGCACCGTCCCCCCGGGGGTCAAGTACTCCCCGCCCTCGCTCCTGATCCAGGCGTCTTTTGCCGGGCCCGTGTGCGCGTTCCCCGCCCCTAGGGGCGCGCCAAAACCTTCTCGAATTTAAAAAAGGGGCCCGCGGCCGGTAATTGGCTGTTGCGGCCCCTGACCTATATAAGGGTCCCCCTCCGGCGTCCTCTGCCGGGCTTAGTCCCCTTGGGCCTACTAGAAAAACTTTTTACCTCGTTTTGTGATTCCTGTTTACCGTACCGCCTCGCACCATCCTCCGACCACGAACCCTGCCCCACCTATGCCTGTCCCCGAAAACCCCTGCCTTACGATTTTGTACCACGCTTTCCCTTTTCTCCACTGCAAGCAAGTCCCACCCGTGGGAAACGCCCCGGTAGTTTCCCCCCGCAGCAATCCCCCCGCTTTGCGGGGCTCTGGTGAAAACCCGGGTTCTACTTGACTCCGCTCCGGGTGGGTTTCCACCACCCCTTTGCGGGGGCCCAGGGGATCCACACCGCCCGTCACTTACAATTTTTAGGGTTAGGGTAAACCCAAGGGAAAGAAGTGCTAGATTTACAATGGTTCAGCTGTACAAAATAGGGGTTGTTTTATGTAGAATTCCCGGGGGGGACCGCCACCCAGACAGTACATCTATATACAATTAAGTGCCAAAAATGAGATGAGTGCGCTAGGGAGTGATGGGGGGATTCCAAGTAATGGGGAGTGATTCCAAGAATTTGTCTTGGAAGTCCCACCTCTTTGCAATCTCTAAAAAGTGGGAGGTATGCCTATACTTATTAGGTATTTTTTTCTATGGTGAATAACCAACTGTTCTATTGAAATGGAGGACTGACAGGGGTTAGACAGGTTGGAATTAACCCACATATTCCAATTTTTGGTCTTTAAAAGAGGCATTAGGTATATATTATAGAAAGATAATGGAATGAGGAAAATAACTGGATCTCTAAATACTGTAACAGGTTTGCAGGTTTACCTGCTGTTTTTTTTTACTAATGACCACTGTTTGAGCTTTTCAGTTACACATTTTATATAACAAAAATTTGTTTATTTGAAAAAATTGCTTTTTAAAGGGGAACCTGCCACGTTGTTTCTGCCTCTTCTCACTGAGAAAAGCATAAGCTAATGACAGAGACATTTGTGTCTAGCGGTCAGTCACTTACTCTGTAAAGTACAGTCAGGTTTGGACTGGCCCACTCGGGAGCAGGGAGAACCCCCATTGAGCCCATAGGCATTGCAAGTACGTGGATGCTTTTCCGTTAAGAAGGCAAAGAAATAGAGGCAGATTAGAGTCATGTGCAGTTTCATTTACGGTAGCTGTAGTGAGTGCCCCCTAAAATGAACTTTACTGATGGGCCACTGGCACCCCACTTAGACACTGTGTACAGTCGTTTTGCAGTATTTACTTCTTAGATCTGATAGCAGTAGCTGTGCTGCCAGAGATGAGTCCACCTTATTCATGAGCAGACACTAGCATGTGTTAGGGTAGGCTCACATGACGGCTTTTTCGGTGCTGATACTGTCAGTGCTGAAAAAGTGTTGTTTCATAGTTAGTTACATAGTTTGTAAGGCCAAAAAGACAAGACGCCCATCCAGTTCAGCCTATTGTGCTAAAGTGCTAAAACCCTCATGAGGTAGAAGCCAATTGTCCTCATTTTAGGGAAAAAATTCCTTCCTGACTCCAATCTGGCAATCAGAATAAATCCCTGGATCAAGGCCCCTTCTCCAGAATCCCATTCACTACATTGTTATATTATTACACTCTAGAAATTTATCCAGACCACTTTTTGAATTCTCTTAGTGAATTTACTCTGATAAGTTTTTCTGGCAGAGAGTTTTACAGTTTCACTGCTCTTACAGTAAAGAATCCTTTTCTATGTTTATGTAGAAACCTTCTTTCCTCTAGGTGTAGAGGATGCCCCCTTGTTCTAGATACAGTCCTGGGTATAAATAGATCCTGAGAGAGATCTCTATATTGTCCTTTAATATATTTACATATATTTATTATGTCCCCCAGAAGCCGTCTTTTCTCTAAGCTAAATAATCCTAATTTTGCTAACCTTTCTGGGCATTGTAGTCCACCCAGTGGTATTGTAGTCCACCTAGTAGGTGCGCACATTACCTGCCAATAATACTCTGAACACTGACACTGAATTTATATAGGGCATAGTGTAAATCACTTTACAGTCAGATTGGACACTGATTTTGGACACTGAATCTGCACATAGAATCAGAGTCCAAACCGCCCGTATAGTTATAAAACTTGTCAATGAGAGGTGGGTGGGCGGGGCTAATGCTTGCCCAGTACATACCTCCCAACTTTTGGAGATTGCAAAGTGGGACACATCAGGCCACGCCTCTAACCACACCCAAACACATGATATCACACCAAGACACTCCTCTAACCATGCCCAAACACATACATGCCAACTTTTTAGATAGTAGATCCAAAAACCTCCCAAGTGATGAAAAAAGGAATATAGTCAAAAATAATACCCAATCAGAACAATTCCCTTTAAAATATAACTTTTAATCAATATCTCTAAAATAAGGGCGACCCTGCAATGGTGGGTGGGACCTGGTGGGACAGTGAATACCTTATACCAAAGGAGTACCCACCGGGGAGCACACTAGCTGTGATATGCTGGTCAGGCACACCAGCCTAATGTGAAGATTATGATCCTCTCATCAGGTATTATGTACTCAGTCCATGTTTTACATCTGAAATATGGTAACTAGTGGTTTGGCACTTCTTTTGTCTTTAACCCCATTGATAAGTCCCTGAGATTGGGATGAAACGTTGCGTCTGGGGATTCATGTGCTGACCTATGGGGATTCATATGCTGGATGAGGTGTTATAGTACATTTATCCTCTTTTGGCAGTGATCGGCTATTGACATCTACTATAATATCTTTATGTAGATATATTTGTGACATTACATTTTGGTTATAGCCATGGACCTATTTATATACCTATTCTCTTGTCTATTACCTTTTTACCAATTTGAAGGTAGAGGAACTGACCAAAGTCCTCCATTGTTACAGACTTAGGGATTTTTGTTAGGGACAATTAGTACCCACCATTGGAGGGTCACCCTTATCGGGGCGGGTTCTCTGTATTAGGTAGATAATAGGTATTTTGGTAGGGACTTGTTAGGTTTAAGCTCCTTTGATTGATACATACTCTTTGTTTACTGTCCCATATTATTTATTCACTCTTAGAGGTGTTTTTCATTTTGATTTTTGAAATAGTATTTTAGAGATATTGATTAAAAGTTATATTTTAAAGGGAATTGTTCTGATTGGGTATAACTTTTTAGATAGCCAAAATGGAACACATTTTCAGTTTTGCATTGTATCCAATGATGAAATATCAAGTAAGTTGTTATATAATATACAGCGAGGAAGCAATCAGATACTTTGATCTAAAAATGAAAAAAGAGGGACATTTATAGAGCTAAGAGGGAAAAGGGTTAAAATTAGGGACTGTCCCTCCAAAATAGGGACACTTGGGAGGTATGCCAGTACTAAAGAGCATTCATCTTTGACAGAACAGGCTGTGTGATACCAGATTCGTGGAATAGATGCTGCAGAACTGCTGTACGTTCCAGAATAAGTGACAGACGGCTGGTAACAGCATGTCTGTTCCTCACTTGTGCTGCCCTCAGCGAGGGGAGGCAGAGGCAATGTGATAGATTCCCTTTGTTTCTTGTAGGTGTAGTTTACTCTTCCAGTAGTTTCAAAGCTGCCTCATGCTTTGCTGTGTCCAGTTATCAGGTCATGTGGTGCCATCTCGTGGCTGATTAATATTATTGCATTTGAAATATAAATAATTACATGCAGTCACTTTTTTAAAGGGGTTTTCTGACTACAGTGATTAGATTTCAACATGTCGGGAGGATTCCAGAAGATGCTTAACTCCCATACACTGTAGTTCCCTGAGTATGGGCAATAAAAAAGCAGTTTTAAGAGACTTGGCTTTTTGAAATGTGCATTTAACTTTCTACACTTTATCCCTCTTGAACCTAGATCCATGTTTGACCATAACCCCACACAAAACATGTTTTAGTGCTGTAACGGTCTGCAGTAGTGTATCCGCTGGACCACAGCAAGCGATGGTGGAAGCCCACACCAGGAAGTGGAATCTAAGTAGGTCCCGGTATACACCAGAGCCCGCCGCAAAGCGGGATGGACTTGCTGCGGTGGGAGTCTACCAGGTCGCTTCCACTGGCGGAACTTGCTTGCGTTGGCGGCCAAGGGTAGGCGAGGTACAGATAAGTCAGACAGGCTCGTAGTCAGGGACAGGCAGGAAGGTCATGGCAGGCAGCAGAGATTCGTGGTCAGGAACGTAGGCAAGAAGGTACGGTAAACGGTAATCAGGATAAGGCAACAGGAGCGCTTTCTCTATAGGCTATGGGCACTAAATATCCGGCGAGGTTACTAGGAAGAGGCAGGCTTAAATAGGGACAGCGCCCGGCAATAGCCAATTACCGATGCACTTGCCCTTTAAATCTAACATTGCCGGTTCGCGCCCTAGGGAGAGGGACCGCGCACGCCGAGGGAAAGAGGCAGACGGAGCAGGAGTGTGGCCGGGTAAATGGACCCGGACACTGGCAAGAGAGCGAGTAGACCCCCGACCCGACATGCGGGACAAGGGTTGCAGGGGCATCTGTGACAGTACCCCCACCTTTGGCCCCACCCTCATTTTAGTCTGGAGGAATCTCTGGATTACACTACAGTACGGTCCAGAATATTCTCCTCCGGCTCCCAAAATCTTTCCTCGGGCACGAACCCCTTCCAGTCAATGAGAAAATATCGTTTCCCTCTAGTCCTCCTCATACCCAAGATTTCCTTGACCACTAAGACATTGGAGGCATCAGCCACAGACGAAGGAGGGACTGCCTTCGAGGGGAAAAAGATTCTACGCCCCGGGGTTTTAGTAGCGAGAAATGAAAGGGGGGGTTGGGGGATGCGCCATGGCCCAGGTGGGAAACCGGGGGTTTTTAGACCCCCCGGGGTTTTTTGCGCCCAAAGGACATCAAAAAGGGAAAAAAGGGGGGTCCAGTTTGTAGGTTGGGGCTTGAGGGGGGAATATTTGGCCGACAGCCACAACCCCTTTTCCCCGGGGAGAAAATGGGGGGGTGGGGTTCTTTTTTTTATTTGCCCTTTTGGGCCCCTTTGTGCGCTCAGAGGCACGGGCAAAAGATTGGTGGTCAGGGCCAGAGGCTTCATGTCCCGGGAAATTTGTTTCATTTGCCGCGGGGGCCTCAGAGGGGTAAGCCAAATGGGAGGGGGGGGGGGGATGGTTTGACCATACACGATGTTTGAAGGTTTGGGGGCCCCCTGGTCTGGGGTTAGGGAATTGTATTAAAATTCCGCCTACGGGGGGGCCCAAATTGAAAAAGTTTTCTTTGTCGGGGGGGGCGAATTTGGGGGCGCGGGGGAACACCCCAGAAACCCGGTTTTACTCTCTCCCCCTGGCCCTTTCGGTTTCTTTGGGGATGGTAAGCTGAGGGAAAAAAGTTCACCTGGTGTTGAGGGCCCAAAAGGGGGCCCCCCGAATTTTGGGGAAAAGAAATGGGGCCCCCCGATCCGAGAAATCTGAGGGGGATGTTTCTTTCAAACAAAAAAAAGTGGTGAAAAAAAAGCTCGGCCCGGGCGGGCAGAAGGGCCCCCCCTGGCAAAGGGGCCAAAAAGCGCCCCTTTTGGGAAAACCGATCTGTGATCAAAACCCCGACAACGGTTGTTTCCGAAGAAGGGGGGGGAAAATCAGTTTTTAAAAATCCCCCGCCGTGAGTCCTTTGGGTTTGGTTAGGGGATTTGGGTTTTGTGGGTGAAGGCCCCGGGGGGTCTTTTTAAGAGGTATCTTTTTTGCGGGTACGGAGGGTACACGACTCGGAATTCCTTTAAATTTTTTGCGGGCGGTCCCGCCACAAAAAACCTGAGGTCGGAAAAAGGGCTTTCGAGCTCCAGGTTTCCGGGGTAAATGAGCAGTTTTCCCCCTTAAGGATTCGCTCCGGAGCGCCGACTAGGATGTCTTCCCGGTGGGACGTTTTGGAGGTCGACAGGGAGCAGCGGGGACAAAACGTTTAAAAGGGGGGAAATTTTGTGCTTTTTGGGTCTTCTTACCCCCCCACATCGGAGGCCGGGAGGAAAGGGGATCAGCTTCCGTTCTTTTCGGAGGGCGAAAGGGAAATTTGGAAATTAAGCGGCAGAAGAAAAGCCCACCTAGCTTGACGGGATTGAGTTGCTGCGCTTTTTGGAGGTACTGGGGTTTTTTGTGTTTGAAATTTGATAAAAGGGGTTTCCGGGGCACCCTTTTTGCAGATAAAAGCCATTTTTCCCGGAGGCCCGTTTTTTGGTTTGTAATTCCCCGGGTTCCCATGGGGTAAATTTTTTTTCCCGCGGTGAAAAAAGTTTTTTGAAAAAAAAGGCAAGTGACCATTTTTCTGTGGGACCCTTTTGCCTTAAGGGGAATGGGTCCCGTTCCCCCCGAAAAAGGCATCTACTTCAAACGAAAAAGGGGTTTTTTTTGGGGGGTTTGGCCCCGAAGGAAAGACGCAAATGGGGAAAAGGGGAGTCTTTAAATTTTGGGGAAAAGCTTTTCCCCGGCCCCAGGGAAAGGGCAGTGCGTGGATTAGCGTTTTTTTCGTAAGGGGGACAATTTGGGAAACCCCCAGGTTTGGAAAAAAAGCGGGATGAATTGCCGGTAATAATTACAAATTCCCCGGGGAAACCCCTGTTTTGGCCCCCAAGGCCCCTGGGCGGGGGCCCTTGCAAACGGGCCCACAACTTTGGGTGGGGTTTTCCCTCCATTTGACTTGGTCTTTAGATGATAAAAAGGCCCCGAAATGGGAAAGGGTGGGTTGATTGTAAAAAGGAAAATTCCCCAGCTTGGCTTTCAGGGGGTTTTGCTTTGTAGGGCCAGCACTGGGGTTGGGACGTGATGAGTTCTAGATCGGTGGTACACCAAGATGTCGTCCAGGTAGACCCCGACACAGGTTAAAGGAGAACCCTGAAGATGTCTTCATGAGCTTCCCCGGAAGCGGCCGGGGGGATTACACGTCCAAAAGCATAACCAGGTTTTTAGAGTGCCGTCCCCGGTTTTTAAAAGGGTTTCTTCCATTCGTCCCTTACGGATTCGGGGCCAAAATTTTTGGCCCCCCTTTAAATCCCGCTTGGAGGGAAAATCTTTGCACCCGAAGACGGGCAAAAAGCTCCTTTGATCAACGGCAGAGGATACCGTTTTTTCACCGTGATCTTGGTAAGAGCCTGGTTATCGATGCAGGGCCGTAAGGAACTGTCCTTCTTTTCCACGACGAAGAATCCCATGCCAGCGGGAGAAGAGGACTTCGTATAAACCCCTTCTGGAGATTCTCCCGTATATACTCCGGACATAGCTTGTGTCTCAGGAAAGGACAAGGGGTAGACTCTGCCCCATGGAGGACTGTTACCAGGCAGCAAGTCAATCGGGCAGTTGTATGGCCGATGAGGAGGGAGACTCTCGGCTTGTTTCTCAGAGAACACATCAGCGTATTCCAGATATTCAGGAGGTAAGCCGGGCAACGGCTCACGAAGGGTCGAGTGGGAGCAGGAAAGCACTGGGCGAAGTGCCACCAAACAACGACTCCGGCAGTTGGGACCCCAGCGAGTCACCTCTCCAGACGTCCAATCCGGCATAGGAGAGTGGAGCCGTAGCTATGGAAGCCCGAGGAGGAGCGCCGTAGAGGAGTGAGGCAACACATAGAAGGGGATCTTTTCCTTATGTAGGGCCCCTATGTGGAGGGACAGTGGTTTGGTGATAATTGTTTTGGTGTCGCTAAGCAGCTCCCCGCTGACCGAGGAAATCACCAGCGGCTTTTCCAGGTGGACCACCGGGAGACGATACTGCATCACAAGAGACCGATGTATAATGTTCCCGGCTGAGCCTGAGTCCAAGAACGCCGAGACTTGAAACGAGAGTCCAGCATCCGTCACGACCTGTACCGGCATCATCAGGCGTGGAGAGGAGGAATTTGCACCTAGGAACGCTTCTCCCACAGAACCTAGGTGCGGGAGTTTCCCGCATGCTTGGGACGTTTGGGACAATTCCTCCCGGGAAATGCTCTGGGCTGCCACAGTAGAGGCACAGGTTCTTTTGCCGACGCTGGGCCAACTCCTGCTCTGTGAGGTGAGCCCGATCAATCTGCATGGGCTCCTCAGCGGGGGTTGGAGACGGTTGCACAGGAGGCCGCTGGAACACTGGTGCCAGGCGTGGGAACCAGCGTGGTTCGGCTCATTCACGCTCTTGCCGAAGCTCTTCTTCCCTTTCGGTGAAGCGCACATCGATGCAGGTGGCCAACCGGAACAAGTCGCTGAGGGAAGATGGGATGTCTCTCATGGCCAACACATCCTTAACTCGATGAGAAGCCCCTTAAAGGTGGGCACAGAGCGGCCTCATTCCAAGATAGTTCCCTTTGCTAAGGTGGTAAAGCACCCATGGGTCCCCAAAGGCAAAAACCCCTGGCGCGGGTTTTGGAGGGATGTCTCGGCGGAGGAGGGCCCGTGCGGGTTTCCTAAAACAATTGGGGAATTTCCCCTGGGGAAAAAAAAAAAAGGACTTTTTAGGTCCCCCGTTCCCAGATTTTTCCTTTTTCCCAAACGGGGTTGGGGCCCCATGCCGGGGCCCTTCCCCGGGGTGCAGGCTCCCCCAAAAATTGCCACCTTTGCACGTTCGGACGGGGAAATTTGATGGGCCCTTTTGCTAAAGGGGAATTTGAACATTGGGAAATAAACCCCTGCAGAGTTTGGGGTCCCCGTCAAAATTTGGGACGGGGAGCGAACCCCGGCCCTTTGGCCCCCCGGGGGCCAGAGAAACCACAAAGCTGAAAAACCCACGGGGATGGCGAAGGTTGCTGTGGGGGGAAAGATGAGTTGCTTTTTTATGGTGGACAATTGGTTTAGTTGCTGCCCCTTTTGGGGCTCGGTTGCTGTGTTGCTGGGCAATGAGGGGTCGTTAGGTCCGCCAACTGGGCAGTGGCACCTTGGCGGGATCCAGGGCCCGGTTTCTTACTGTAACGGTCTGCGGGAGTGGACCCGTGGGGCCACCACAAGCGGTTTGGGGGAAAACCACCCCCAAAGGGGGCGGAAAATTTTAAATAGGTCCCGGTATTCCCAGAGCCCCCGCAAAGGGGGTTTGGGTTTTCTGCGGCGGGGTTACCAAAAATCGTTCCCCTGGCGGAAAATTGCTTGCGGTGGCAGCAAGGGGAGGCGGGGCAGTTTGTCAGAAAGGCTTTGTTTGTCGGGGGAAAAGGGAGGAAGGGGGGGCCGGGGGGGCGGTGGCAGAGATTCGGTTTGGGCAGGAACGGGAGGGAAGGGGAAAGGGACGGTAACGGGGAATCAGGATAAAAGGGAAACAGGAATGCTTTCTCTATTTGGCTATGGGAATAAAATCCCGGGGAGGTTACTAGGGAAAAGGGGGGCTTAAATAAAGGGAAAAGCGCCCCGGGAATAGAAATTTCCCATTTCAAATGGCCCTTTTAAAATTTAAAAAATGCCCGCTGCGCGCGCGCCCTAGAGTGGAATCGGCGCGCGAAGGAAGGGCAGTTTGGTTTTTGGGGCGTGGGCCCGGGAAATGGACCCCGGGCACCCGGGAAAGGGGGCCGGGGGTGGACCCCCAAAACGACGTTGGGGGGCGGGGTTTCCAAACGGAAACCGTGACAAGTGCTTCCCACTGCATGATAAGTGAAGTGGTATTCTGGGCAAGGTTTTGAAGAAAGTGGGTAATGGATTGCTTTAGGGCAGAAATGAACACCAAATCTAAGAGTAGAGTTTTGCTAGGTTTCCCAGACCAGGCAGTTGTGAGAGGCAAGGAAAGGGTGCAATATACATATGCATGGTCTGACCATAGAATATTTCCAATGGAGGTGGAGGATATCCCTGGTACTGTACGAGCCGTGTGGGGAGGAATAGAAACTGTAATCTCTATCTTGAAGTTTCCAGTTGTCACATAGTTGCAATTGACTGAAGGCTTTCTTGACCAATTTGATAGATTTGCCAGTGGAATTATCCAAAGTGGGATCTAAAGTGAGGTTAAAGTCCCTGCAGAACAGTACAGTTCCCATAGCCAAAGGAATGGCATTGTACACTTAATTTTGGAAAAGCGCGACTTGGCCCTGATTAAGAGTATAGGTGTTAATTACAGTAATTAGGTTCCCCCCCCCCCAATAGAGAGGGAAAAGATAATGTACCCTGCCGATAGATCCTCCCAACAATTAAGAGCCTGATGTGTGATCTTAGGTCCGGCTGGATAGAGAGTGGGATCCCTGTTGTCTGTGGCGTGAGCTCCTGAACGGGAGCCCCTTAAAAGCAGAGTCTCCAAGAAAGAGGGCAGAATCATTGGCCAAGGAAGTAACCTAATGTCCTGAATGTCCAGTTCCTGAAGGAAAGTGGGAATATCATCAGGGGAACAAATTGCAACACTCTTGTCCTCTTTGCAGATGAAAAGGGCAAATGGGAAGCCCCATCTACTTTATATAGAATCCCCCACTCATATAGTACATCCAGGAGGGGTTTAAGGACCGCCCTTTGTGCTAGAGTATGTCTTGAAAGGCCTGGAAGGATCTGTATTTGAGATTGATTGAAGCTGTCTCACTTTTCTCAGTATGTCTTCTATGATTGCATAGAAGTGTACTCTGCAAATTACATCTCGTGGGCAGTTGACATCCAAGTTGATAGGACGCAGCGCCCTGTAAGCTCTATTGATCTCTGTTTGAGTATTTGGAGTTTGGCCCAATAGATCATTGAAGATAGAAGAAGTGCAGTAAATAAATCAGCAAGAGACACTGTTTCTTGGAGTCACCAGATTGTTTGGTTTTTGTGCCTGTTTCTATTTTCAGTATCGTGCATCTGTTGTTGAAGAGTAAATAACTGATTGGTGTGCTGTTGTACTGTGAATTATTATTATTATTATTATTATTTATTTTAAAGCGCCATTGATTCCAGGGCGCTGTACATACGAGGGGGTTACATACATTACATAAGTCAAACGAGTACAGTGATAAGGGATAATGACAATTGGCACGACAGAGGGAGAGAGGACCCTACCCGCGAGGGCTTACAATCTACAAGGAGGGGGAAAGAGACAGGAGGTGAGGGGCAGAATTGCAGAGAACATATAGAGGCAGCTGAGGAGTTCTGCACTTGATCTAACGACTCTACTCTGGAGGACAGAGAGGAAAGATCAGAGCAAAACTGTATGAATTCTTGTTTACATTAATCAACCGTTTGCCTAGCCTATGAAGAGATTTCTTATAGGTAAAGATTGTGAGTAAACGTAAGTCAGACAAAGTAACTGGTCTATTTTCTTCCAGAGTGGCATTGGTAGGAGGAAAAGGCGTCTGGGAATGGGGATGAAAAGAGAAGGGTCAGACCATTGTTGTAGAATAAGTGGAGTTCCTTCCAAGCTGGGGGGTGTCCCATGAGGAGCAGGTTGAGATATCACCAACGGGAAATCACCTATAGGTGGGTATAATTGAGGAGGCAAGGAACCATAAAGGGATACATGCTGTATCTTATGTGAGGAGTCACCACATGAGGATCCTGAGAACCAGTGTGGAGAGCCACCCTCAATGTGTACTACATTGGGTTGCAGTGTGTTGGTGAACAGAGCCATGATGTTGGGGTTACAGGCACACAAGACGTGCTGTTTCAGCTCCTAGCTGCCTTTTGTTGTACAGAGAGTAATAGAGTAATAGTTCCTGCACTGGACAGGGGAGAGCATCTTGGCTTAAAGGGGTTTTCTCGCTACAAAGATCATATCTCAAATTATGGGGACAGTAAAAATAAGCACTTTTGCAATTGGTTTGCTTTACCTAAATAACTTACTATAGCCGATCTGAGCTAATCTGTGCATCTATAGCTATTTCTGCAGCATCTGGACAGGACAAGCCCCCTTTTCTGTGATTGGCTGACATATATATTAATCAGCCTGTTCGGACACCCCACCGGACGGGAAACGCCCCCTGTGCTGTTACTAGCTGCCTGCACTGTGTGCTTACTCCCCTCTGAGCTGTTGAAAGTGAAACGAACTACTGGTAATGATTGTGTGTGTAAGGGCTGACTCAGCTTCTCTCTATGTAATAGCTCTATGTAAAGGATCTGTGCAATTACTGAGTCTCTGGTTGATAGATTCACTTTCCCCTCATATAACACAGCCCTATACTATGCTTTCCCCCATATAACAGCCTTATACACTGCTCTCCCCCCATATAACATCCTTATACAATCTGCTCTACCTCCTGCCTGATAACAGAGAGGGGGAGGGGGGACAGCGTGCATTCCTCACATTTGTGTCATCAGCTCAGTCTGTATGTATGACTGCTGACAGCAATGAAGGTGTTCTGGTTACAGCAATGAAGGTGTTCTGGTCACAACAATGCAGGGGTTCTGGTTACAGCGATGCAGGGGTTCTGGTTACAAGACGCCTGTGCAGCCTGGGAGAAAGGTGACAGCTCTGCAGAAAAGGGAACATTGCAGGAGGCTGTGATGTCCTCTCCCTTGCACTGATAACACAGAATGATGATGTTGCAACTCTTCAGTGAAGGGAGACACGCTTCCTGGGAGGAGATACATGCCTACAGGGAAGAGAGACTCGTCCTGGATTCGAAACTGAAACAGATAGAAACAGCTCAAGTCTACAAAAATGTCTAATGATAAAACCCCTTTAATCTGTCCACATGGCCTTCTCAAAGGTTATATGAGAGGCCCCCAGGTAGATAGGTGAAAACCCTGATGTGCATGGGGACATAGACCAGGGTGGCTGTGAGAGCAGATGAGCTGAGGTCTACCAAAGTGGGGAGAGCTGCATCCTCCACCACCATGTGAATCCTGCTAACTGTGTCTGGAGACCCTCATTGGCTATCGGAATCTACGGCACTGTTGCCGTACAAAGGATGAGGGTTAGTCGGGCCTGGCTCTGGCAGAAGAACATAGGACCCCTGTGGCGCTTCTCATGCAGTTGCCGGTGAGTTGCCTGTATATGATTTTTTTTTAACATTGTACCGTGATAATGGAAAAAAAGAAAAACAGCAATTCCAGCATTCTTTTTGGGTTTCACTTCAACAGCATTCGTTGTGCAGTATAAACGACATGATAATTTTACTATGCGGGCCAGTACAATTACAACAATATCAATATCATTCCTCTTAGATGGGAGGTTGAATTGACCATGGCATCTAAGGGGTTAATTATCCCTGGGCCTCTTGGCTGCTTCCCTCATTAGTGCTCTCCTTGTCTGGACTGTCAGTTTAGGTGAACTACCATGTCTTGGTGGGTTAGATGTTGTGCAATACTCCGTTTGTTTAGGGATGATGGATTGAAAAGTTATCAATTTTATGTTCAGAGCTTGGAATATTTTTTTTTTTTTTTTTTTTTTTTACAACATACTGATAATGAGAATACAGTATTGCATGACATACATTTTACAGAAAAATTGCGACAAACCAGAATTTTTAGAACTATTACATTGTTCCACGCACCATTCTTACCGCAAAACAATTGACTTTATGTTGCGTGGGGAAATATCAACTTGTAGGCAGTATTTTGCAACACTATAAGACACATTCCCATATCCTAAAATTTCGGCTGTGGAATGAAAAAGTATCCTGGAAATGACCGCTTATCAATTTGGATAAAATAAAATAAGTAAACAGTTAAGCATTAGTTTAGATCAAACAAAACCTAGCCAAAACTACTTAAACACAAGAACTAGAACTATCCGGAGCAAAGCATTTTTTCTTCCTGCCTAAGCTGCGTCAAGCGCTTTTGTGCAAACCTGGGGGAAGGAAGGCGTCAGGAGGAAAGGATGGAAGGACCTAAGGAGAAATGTGAACACTCTGTTAATCTATCTAGAATTAAAGACCTAGATTGGTGCTCGTTCCCTCTTGGTTCGGGTTGTTCTGTCTCCTAGCTAGCTTAAGGTGCATGGGCCTGCGCACACAGTCTACCCAGAGTGCCCATATGAGCTTCCAGTAAGTACCAACTAGTACATTGAAATATATCTATTAGCTTTTTTATTTCGGTTGGCGAGTAAAATATCTCCAAAAATAATCTCCATTTGCCAAAGAAATTCTTCGCCATTGCTTCTTTATTGCGTTCAGTGTATATTTGGTCGGCTATCGCATATTTCTTAGTCTGCTCTATTACCATGCCAATAGTTGGTAGATCCGATTCTAACCATTTGGTCAGCAAGCATCTCTTGGCAACTAGAAGAATGATATGTATGGTGTATGCTGGTAGATTTAGTTACCCCCGCGATTCCATGCACCGCACAGACGGCTCCTGACCATTAAGCAAGAAGACAATCGGCGACATAGGGATCCCTCTCTTCCATAAGGATGCTATAAAATTTTCTACTTCAGACAAGAAGAGCTGTACTTTAGGGCAGGTCCAAAGGCCATGGTATAAGTTGGCCTTTGGTTCATCAAAGGCAGGATGTAAGTCTATCTGGGAAGCTTGTCGAGGGGGGGATGTCGAACGCATATATCGCTGCGTGCACTATTTTGAAGTATGTTTCCCTCCACTTTTCACTAATAATATGCTTGCGGATTGAGTTCCAACCCCTAACTATTTCCGCTTCGATATCCTCACATCCCGACCAACATCTCCATTTCCTGAAGCTGTCTCCCTGGGCTATTTTAATATATTTTTCCCTTAGTATAGCATAAATGTCTGATATGGATTTCCACTGTGATCCCGCACCTACTAACAGTCAAACTCGTTCTTACCCCTTTCTTTGCGTATATCTCTCAATCTGGATGTGAGGAAAGACCTGATCTGTAAGTATTGCAAAATCTGTGAGTTCGGAACATCAAAATCCCTTTTGATTTCTTCAAAGGTTTTATATCTATTCTCTGTTGGGTGAAAGAATTGTGCTATAGAATATATCCCCTTTGTTATCCATTTATCAAACCATCTATGATTTTTGCCTATGGGAAATTCTAAATGTTCCCAAAGTGGTAAATATTTGGATATCTGGTGGGGCAACCCAAAACGTTTCCTTAATTCTCTCCAGGTGACTATGGTGTCTCTGATTAGTATTGAGTGTCCTGCTATTGCATTCACTTGGGCTTGTTTAGCATGTAGTAAACTTGTCAGTTTTTCTTTTGCTAGACATTCCTCCAAGGCATAATCAGAGTAAAAACTTGTTTTGTGGATCCAGTCCAATATGTGTCTGGATAAGCATGCAATATTATAGCTTCTTAGATTAGGGGGATTCAACCCTACCTTCGCCTTGTGGGCTTGTCATTTTGCCAGTGCTGTCCTCAGTTTTTACCCCCTCCACAAAAAATTGGAGATCAACTCGTTGAACAATTTTACATCCATATGCTGTATTAGAATGGGTATGGTTTGGAGAGGATAGAGAAGTCGTGCAAATGTTATCATTTTAACCAAATGAACCCTCCCTAATATGGACAAAGGCAAGTCATGCCACCTTTGGAGCTCACTTTGGAGGGGGATAGTTCAGTTGGTACAATGATGACGGTATATGCCCAATCTTAATCCCCAGATACTTTATGAAGTCTTTGGCTATTTTAATGCCTGTGGCCGTGACTGTTGCCGTATCTCTGGGCATATTTGTACTCAGCCATAGCAATTCACATTTGTCCCAATTAATATGGTATCCTGAGAAGGAACCAAATTGACCCAGGAGGTCTAATACCCCCTTTAGGTGAGATCCAGGGGAGTTCATGAAAAGGAGGATGCCATCTGCAAAAGCTGTTAGCTTCAATTCCTTCTCACCTATCTTGATCCCCTCATATAGCTGAATGTGCTCTAATGTGTACAGCAAGGGTTCTAATGTCAGGTTAAAAAGCAAAGGTGACAAAGGGCACCCCTGTTGCGTACCTTTTTCCAGATAGAAAGTATCAGACCTAAACCCTGGTGTGTAAACTGCGGCTCTTGGGTTTCTATACATAGAAGAAAGGAAGTTGCGGAATTCACCCTGAAATCCAAATTTGTCTAGCACCATCTCCAACCAGCTCCATCTGACGCTGTCGAAAGCTTTCTGTGTCTAGAGACGCTAAAGCTCTAGGTATCTTATATCTTAGTTGTTTGTGGGTTTACAAACGTGTCCATTGCCCCTATTACTTTTCTTATGTTCGTAACTGCTGCCCTGCCCTTAACGAAACTTACCTGGGCACTGCCTATCAAACATGGAAGTATTATTGCCAATCTACTGGCCATAATTTTGGACACAATTTTCAAATCCTGGTTGATAAGCAAAATGGGCCTATAGGACTCTGTTTTCGTTAAATCCCTACCTGGTTTAGGGAGCATCTTAATGTAAGCCAAATTGGCCTCGTACGGGACCCCATCTCCATCCATCAGGCTAGAGTAGTATTGCGCCAATGTTGGAGACACCTGTTCACACAGAACTTTATAAAATTCTGCAGGGTACCCATCTGGGCCTGGGGCCTTCCCATTTCCCAGTGTCTTTATTGTTGCCTGGACCTCTTCTGAAGTTATTGGAGCATTTAGAAGGGCATTCTGTTCCTCCGAAATCTTAGGCAAATGACAGCGTCCCAAGAACTCTGCCCCTTTCCCACTGAGGTCACCGCCAGTATCTTGGTATAACTTCCTATAGTAAGCTTGGAAGAGGGAATTAATGTCCCTCGGATTTGTGACCACTTTGCCCTCAGCGGTTTTCAGTGATGTAATCCCTTTCTGGCCTATCCTCGCTGATGCCAACCGTGCCAAGAGTTTACCCGATTTGTTTCCAAATCTGAATAACTCAGCTTCGAATTTTGTTCTATACAGTCGTTCCTTTCTTTCTAGCCAGAGTTCGAATAGTCCCCTAGTCTCAATCCACGCTTTTTTATTCGGGGGTGAGGAGTCCTCTAGAAATTTAGTATACGCATCTCGAAGAGCCTTGCTAAACTCGATATATTTCTTGTGGATTATTTTCTTTTGATGGGAAAAATGACTAATTATTCGCCCCCTTAATACTGCCTTGGCTGTCTCCCAAAACAATTGTGCGTTATCACTGTGTTCTGCATTTGCAGTGGCAAATTCAAGCCACCAACCTCGCACCATGTCCCCAACCGACTCATCGTCTACCAAGGAAGTAGGAAAGCGCCATATCAAGTCATGGCCCTTTGGAAAGATGTCAGTGAATTCTATAAGTATGGGGGCATGATCTGAAATGAGAATGTCACGTATATCCACCTCTGAGACCCTAGCTATTAAATTAGTTGTTATTAAGAAGTTATCTATGCGAGACCAAGACTTGTGGATATTTGAGAAAAACATGTATTCCCTGCTATCTGTGTGAGTATGCCCCCATACATCTGTTAGTTCAGTAAGCTCAACAAACGCATGCAATCCCTCATCATTTGGCATCCGTTGTGCAGCTGCGTGTCTTTTGCAATCCTCCTCTGGTTTGATCACTGCATTAAAATCACCTCCCACAAGTGTCGTGATGGCCTGGCTGGAGATAATGTGCGTACCTAACTTCCGGAAAAATTCCTGACCCTCTTTGTCAGGACCATATACTATAACGGGTGGTGCCGCGTTCCGCTCTGCGGGTCGCGGGCGCACCCGTGTCCCCATCTCCAGATGCCCAGTGGGGACGGGTGAAGCCGCTGACCGGGCTACGGTTTGCGGGCGAACCCGTCCCATCCGCTTACCTGTCCACGCTCCCGTCCTGTGCTCTCCTCCTGCCGGCCGGAATGCACAAGCGCCCCCTAACGCGCCCCCTAACGTTCATGTGAATTTAAAAGGATAGCGCGCCGGTGAATGGATAATTACCGGGCACTGACCTTTATAATTTTATGTGTCCAGTCACTTCCCTGCTGGATCTTTGTTGCCTCCGTGCCCTAGAGAAAGCGTTATCTGTGTACTAGTCTCTGCCGTGTTCCTGACCCTTGCCTACGTTTCTCGACTCTGAACCTTGCCGCCTGCCCTGACCTTCTTGCTACGTTTATTGACCACGAATCTTGCCGCCTGTCCCCGACTACGTCTACGCCTCACGATTCTGTACCACGCTACACCTCGGCTGCCACCGCAAGCAAGTCACGTCAGGGGTAGCGACCTGGTAGACTCCCGCCGCAGCAAGTCCATCCCGCTTTGCAGGGGGCTCTGGTGAAAACCGGGACCTATTTAGACTCCGCTCCCTGGCGTGGCTTACACCATCGCTTGCGGTGGTCCAGATGATTCACTATCCCGACCGTTACAGTAAGATCCCGCCAAGGTGCCTCTGCCTAGCATCGCGGATCTCACGACTATTGTTGCCCAACAATCGCAACAGATCACACAACAGGCACAGCAATTGGGCCAGCTCTCCGCCATGATGCGTCAGCTCCTTGCATCCCAGCAACAGTCTCCGCCGCCGTCTAAAGTGGCCTTCGTGGTGAGTCTGCTATCCTCGAAGGCTCTTGCTTGGGCGACCCCCCTCTGGGACAGGAATTACCCTGTGACCACGGATCTACAGATCTTCCTCTGAATTTTGCACCGTCTTCGAGGAACTTGCGCGTGCAACCTCTGCTGAAACCGCGCTCTTGAGCCTTCGACAGAGCGATTCCTCCGTGGGAGACTATGCGGTTCAATTCCGCACCCTGGCTTCGGAACTGGCTTGGAATGACGCCGCTCTTTGCGCCACTTTCAAAAAGGGTCTGTCCAGCAGGATAAAAGATGCTTGGGCAGCAAGAGACCTCCCGTCCTCCCTGAGCGAATTAATCCACCTGGCCACCCGCATCGATGTAAGGTTCGCTGAAAGGCAGGAAGAGCTCCGCCAAAAAAGAGACTCTGCACGCCCCCGTCGGCTGCTTTGCCTGGCTCCAGTATTCCAGCGTTCTCCTTTGCCGCCTCCGATGCGGAACCCATGCAGGTAGATCGGGCCCACTTATCGGAGCAAGAGCTGACTCGCCGTCGGGCAGAGAATTTTGGGCCTCTACTGCCCACCCCCAGATCTTTTTCCGCAGAAGCTGTCCGCAACGTCCCAGAGTGCGGGAAACGCTCTCACCTAGGTGCCGTAGGAGAGGCGACCCTAGGTGCTGATTCCTCCTCTCCACGTTTAATGATGCCAGTGGAGGTGACATCTGATGCGGGCCTATTCTGCCTTCCTGAACTCCGGGTCAGCCGGAGACTTCATCCATGCCTCCTTGGTAACCCGATATCGCTTGCCAATAGTCTGTCTGGAGAAGCCTCTGCTTATTTCTTCGGTCAGTGGGGAGCTTCTTAGTGACCCCATTCAGTACATCACAAGGCCGGTCACCCTCCGTGTAGGGGCTCTACATAAGGAGAAGATCTCTTTCCATGTTCTGCCTTGTGCTTCCTCTGCGATTCTCTTGGGGCTTCCCTGGCTGCAACGTCATGCCCCTACGCTCGATTGGAAGACAGGCGAGGTCCTGTGTTGGGGACCGGAATGTCGGAACCTCTGTTTGGAAGCACCACGCCCGGTGCCTACCACTTCTCCGCAGTCGCCCGCCAAGCCGCTGCCAGGCTGCCGGGGAAAGTGGCCGGGATTTTGGAGACGTATTCTCTGAAAAGCAGTCCAAGACACTGCCGCCACATTGGCCTTATGACTGCCCAATTGACCTCCTCCCTGGGCCCAGTCCCCCTGGGAAGAGGTCTATCACCTGTCCGTGCCGGAGACTCAGGCCATGTCGGCCTATATACAAGAGAACCTGCAGAAAGGATTTATTCGCAAATCCTCCTCCCCAGCTGGAGCCGGGTTCTTCTTCGTGCAGAAAGAATGGTTCCTCTGTCCGTGTATTGACTTTTAGGGGTCAAAATAAATCCCCGTGAAAAACGCTACCCGCTCCACTGATCTCGGAGCTTTTGTTTCGCCTCAGGGGGGGCTAAGGTGTTCTCCAAATTGGACCTGCGTGGAGCCTATAACCGCATCAGAATTCGGGAAGGGGACGAGTGGAAAACAGCTTTTAATACCCGAGATGGACATCTCGTGATGCCCTTTGGGCTATGTAATGCTCCAGCTGTGTTCCAAGAATTCGTCAATGATGTCTTCAGGGATCTATTGTACATCTGCGTCATAGTGTATCTGGATGACATCCTGATCTTCTCCCCCGATCTCCAGACCCATCAGACACAGGTGCGCCAGGTTCTGAGACGTCTGCGCAACAACCGACTGTACGCCCAAACTGGAGAAATGTTTATTCCACCAGACCAGCTTACCTTTCCTGGGGTATATATTCTCGGCTAAGGGTCTGCAGATGGACCCGGCAAAACTCTCTGCGGTTCTGCAATGGCCCTGTCCTGTCGGTCTTCGGGCAATTCAGCGCTTTCTGGGCTTTGCCAATTATTACCGACAATTCATTCCCCACTTCTCCACCTTGGTGGCTACCATTGTGGCCCTCACCAGGAAGAACGCGAATACGAGATGCTGGCCTCCGGAGGCTGAAAAGGTGTTTAGCAAACTAAAGACTGCCTTCTCCTCTGCGCCTGTCTTAGTCTGGCCAAATCCTGAGAAGCCCATCTCTATGGAGGTGGATGCCTCCTCCGTGGGGGGCAGGAGCTGTCCTCACACAGAAAGGCCCCAAAGGCAAGACTCTCACGTGCGGGTTCTTCTACAAGACCTTTTCGCCGGCGGAGCTGAATTATGCCATTGGGGATCGGGAGCTCTTGGCCATCAAGTTGGCCCTGGAGGAATGGCGACATCTGCTGGAGGGGGCGCGTCACCCAATTGACATCTTTACGGATCACAAGAATCTCTTGTATCTTCAGACGGCCCAACGCCTAAACCCTCGCCAAGCCATCTCACGTTTTGACTTTCGCATTCACTTCCGGCCTGCTGAGAAAAACGTCAAGGCTGATGCCCTCTCCCGTGCCTCGGATGTGGTTGGTGAAGAACCCGTGTCACAGCACATTATTTCTCCGAACGGTTGGTTCACGTGGATCTCCAAGACGTTCCTGCGGGCAAAACTTATGTGCCACCGGCGCACAGGAAGAGAATACTGGAGAGGGGGCATAGTTCCCTATTGGCTGGTCACCCGGAGCACGGAAGTCCTATGCTCTTTTTTTTTCGGCACTACTGGTGGCCAACTCTGGCACAAGACATAAAAGACTTCACCCTCTCCTGTGTCACGTGCGCTCGAAACAAGGTCCCAAGTCACGGACCCGCAGGTCTCTTACATCCGCTGCCCGTTCCAGAAATCCCCTGGACACACATAGCCATGGATTTCATCACGGACCTACCTATGTCTTCGGGAAATTCAGTCATCTGGGTGGTCACGGACCGATTCTTGAAGATGTCCCACTTCGTGCCACTTCCTGGCCTGCCCTCTGCTCACTTCTTCCGGCACATTTTCTGTCTACATGGGTTACCTTCGCATGTCGTCTCCGATCAAGGAGTTCAATTTGCATCCCGATTTTGGCGGGCACTATGTTCCTGTTTGCAAGTCAAGCTAGACTTTTCTTTGGCCTACCACCCTCAGTCCAACGGACAGGTGGAAAGAGTTAATCAAATCCTGGGAGAATATTTGCGTCATTTTGTTTCCAGATGTCAGGACAACTGGGCCGAGCTGCTCCCCTGGGCCGAGTTTTCTTACAACCATTGTTACTCGGATGCAGCCGGTGCTTCTACATTTTTTGTAGTCTATGGCCGCCACCCACGCCCTCCCCTTCCCCTGCCTACAGGTTCGGAGGTGCCTGCTGTGAATGACCAAGTTCGGGATATCAAGGCCATCTGGCAAAAGACTCGACGTTCCCTACTTCGGGCCTCCGCTCATATGAAGTCTCAGGCAGACAAGAGAAGAAGACCGGCTCCGACATTCCTCACAGGGGACAGGGTGTGGCTTTCTTCAAAGTACGTACGTCTGAAGATTCCCATCCTCAAGTTGGGTCCTCGCTTCCTGGGACCCTTCAAGGTGCTCCGGCAGCTTAACCCAGTGACATACAAACTCTGCTTACCCCCATCGCTCCGGATCCAAAACTCTTTCCACATCTCTGGTCCTGAACCGCTTTTCTCAGAAGAAGGTATCGCCTCCCTTGGTAGCTGATTCTGCTGACAC
The DNA here is from genome assembly GCA_025379985.1 of Phyllomedusa bahiana. Lineage (NCBI taxonomy): Eukaryota > Metazoa > Chordata > Amphibia > Anura > Hylidae > Phyllomedusa > Phyllomedusa bahiana. The sequence goes on from JAODAL010002647.1 coordinate 154,304, forward strand.
CTTCGAAGTAAAAGACATCCTGGCCATGAAGACTGTCAGAGGGAAGCGCTTCTTCCTTGTTGATTGGAAGGGCTTCGGACCCGAGGAGAGATCCTGGGAGCCAGAATCGAATATTTTAAATCAAGATCTTATCTGCAGGTTCCTTCAGGCTAAAAAGGAGGGAAGGTCTAAGGGGGGGGGTACTGTAACGGGTGGCGCGGGTCGCGGACGCACCGTGTCCCTTTCTCCGGTCCCCGGCAGGAAAAAAAAGGGTGGCCCCACTGACGGGATCGTTTTGGGGTAAAACCCGTCCATCTGCTTCCTGTCCACATCCCGTCACTGCATTTCCCCCCCTGGGGCCCGGAATGCGCACGGCCCCCTGTTCATGTGAATTAAAGGGACAGGCGCCGGTGTTTGGGATAATTGCCGGGGTTGACCCTTTTTTATTTTTGTGTCCATGTCATTTCCCCTGCTGGATCTTTTTTTGCCCCCCGGCCCCTAAAAAAAAGTTTTACCCTTTTACAGTTCTGCCGTGTTCCTGACCCCTTTCCCCACATTTTCGATCTGAACCTTGCCGCCTGTGACCTTCTTACTACGTTATCGACCCCTTTGGCCCACGTTTGACCATGTACACCTGGCTACCACCGCAAGCAAGTCGGTCGGGGTAGCGCTAGGCTCCCCCCGGGCAAGTCCATCCCCCTTTGCGGCAGGAAGGTGAAAACGGGGGTAAATTTGACCCGTCCCCCGGGGTGGCTTCACCATGTTTCGGTGGTCCCGTGGTCCCCTTTTTCCCCGGGGTTACTTAATTTTTTCAAATTCCCCTATAGGGCATTCTAGATGGATTTTGATCCATCTCCCTTGTTATTGTTTGTTTAAATGGTTTTTAGGTAAGTTCCCTATTAAAATTTAAAAATTCCATTTTTTTTTTTTTTTTTCTCGGGCTCCTTTTACTTCACCCCCAAAAATTTCCTAATCCCAAAAAAACATTGTGTCTAGATGGTTTTCCGTAACGGAAATATCAGGCTTATTTAAAACAATAAGCAAAAACCATAGACCTCTTTTGTGGTGACAGTGACCTTTTTTATTCCCTGAACAAAACTTTAAATGATTAACAAAAGGAATGTTGATGTAAATGCAATAGAGTACTTCCCCTCCCCGCACCTTTCCCCCCCCTCCTATCCCATCTCAAGCACTTTCTCCGGCATATATTTTTATGAAGGCATACAAACATTTTCAAAAACATTAACATGAACATGAGCAGAAAAAAAAATTTCCCAATTCCCATCTCCTTTACCCTCTACTTTGTGGATTCACTTTTTTTGACGTGCTGGCTCTAAAAATGTCTGTTCTACGCTCAAACACACCAGCAGGTAGTGAAGACCCTATGGGAGTCACACATAACTCTATGATCGCATAATGTAACTCACTGCAAGATAACTACTTCCTCAGGTCTTGTTTCTTGCCTCACGTGGCATCTGGGGAGGCCTTTGTTCCTTAGGTTTGGTGTTGGTGACCTGCGGGAAATGTTCATCGAACGCTACACTCGTGCAAGAGTTAGCCTGAGTGTCCTCTGTGTTGCTCCAAGAAGTCGCCTCATTGACGCTTTCTTGTGCCTCATGAAGGAGGTGCTGCAGTTCTTTCTCTGCCTGATGAGCTACTGTATAAGATCGCGTAGTTCCATCCGGTAGTACCACTCTTAGAACGGAAGGGTATTGCAACTGGAACTTGAATTTTTTCCTGTAGAGGGCGGAGCACAATTTACTGAAAGATTTCCTTTTGCGGGAGACCTCCACCGAATAGTCATTGAAAATTAGGATAGTGGAACCGTCGTATTTTAGAGGGCTTTGCCATTTTTTGAACCTGCGTAGGATGTTTTGCTTATCCGTATAGTCCAAGAACTTGGCTATAACCTGTCTAGGGGCCTGAGGACGCTTATCCTCAGCATCTGGCCTGGTTGCACTTTCTGGACCCACCCTATGCGCTCTTTCCACTTTGCAGTTTGTACCTAGGTTAAGAGCAGCTGGTAATTCAGATTCACAAATTTTTCGCAGTTGACTGGTCGGGATTCTTTCTGGCAATCCTACGATTCGCAGATTGTTTCTGCGTGAGCGATTCTCTAGATCTTCTAATTTATTAGAGATTTGCTTGTTTTTCTCCATTAATTCACTTATTCAAGTATGGAGGTCAGAAAGTTCATCTTCCGTTATATTAAGTCTTTGTTCCATTTCCTCCTGCCTCTCTCCTTGTTTGGTGACCTCTGTTTGTAGCGTTTGCATAGTGGCCAATATTTCAGTAGTTAATGTCTACTGAAATATTGGTAGTATTTTCTTGGCTACAGCAGTAGCGAGTTTTTTGTAATTCACCTTGATCTGTAGCGGGATAAAGTTGTGTTCTTGTGACTCATCCCCAGAAGTTTCTATATCCTCCTGTTCCGACTCTGGTTTGCTAAGCAACCCTTTATCTCTGCGCGTTACAGGCGCCATATTATAGTGATGTTCTTTTATGGGCTGTGACTTTTGGCTCATAAATTTGTGAAGCTCTTGGAGATAACAAAGCACCAAGTCTTTGATTAATCAGGATATGCTTTAGTTTAGTTTAATGAAAGAGTCCCATAATAGCTGTGCGAATTTTTTTTTTATATATAAATGATTATATATATATATATATATATATATATATATATATAACACCCTGGAATCGGTCTACCAGCGCCTAGTGTGTTAAAGTTGTCACCGGCACATTAAGACATAGGTACTTTCATTATGTCGGTCTTTCAGGCTCATATCTTTCCACGCAGAGTACTGTGGGTCAGTCCTGGCTTGATAGCTCGCAGCTAATTGTTTGTGCAGCCTGTGGATATGTGGTGTATAGTGTATAAATTACTTTCAGTTTCTGTCCAGAATAAGCAAGTATTCAAGTCTCTCTGACTATGTGTCAAGCAAACCCTGGTGTGTGGAGCGTGCTAATAGGGCTTTGCTTGGCCCCCTTGTCCCTCACTGTGCCTTCGTTTTGCTCCTCTGCCTCTCAGGGGTATATCGCACACTCCCCGTTATATCAGCTTTTTACTGCCGGAATTGGCAGGTCGCCGCAGCTCACCTCTATTGGTGCTAGGACTCTCACTTTCTTGTTCTCTCCAGCCGCACACGAGCGAGTAGCTGTCGGGAGGTGGGGGGGGGGGCAGCGCGCGCCACGGGGCTGCAAGTCCCTGTGTTACGGCTGCCAGAGATTGTGTGCTTCTTGATCCCGTCTCCCCTGTATCGAAGCTGGCTATCTGTGCCTGTTCCCGCCGATTTCGCGCTCCACACTATTGTCTCCCGGCAAGTCAGCAGTCGCTCCCCGCTGTGTTAGCGCTCACTCGTGGCGGGTAAGATGGTGCTCCGCCTCCCACTGTCAGGTCTCACCGGGCGGGGACTTTTGGCGCGGATCTCCTCTTTCCCGATCCCGAAGCTCCAGACCGGCAGCTTTACTTCTTTTTCGGCGTCTCCCAGTCTCCTTTGTTGGCTCCTGCTGATGAGCGTGCTGGTATAAATGTTGATTTTAGGGCGATGTCCGCGGAGTGCTTGGCTTGTGCTCCTACATCGTCAGCGCCGGAACCGGAAGTCTCGGACTATTTTTTTTTTTAAACCTAACCCTGCAGTACACCTTATCCCTGAACTGTCTGCTGTGTTCCTTGGTTTTCATGAAGCTGTTTGTTCACTAATGTTCTCTAACAAACATCTGGGGCCTTCACAAAACAGCTGTAGTTATAAGGAGAATAAATTGCAAACACTCTACTTACTAATTAGGTGACCTCTAAAGGCAAGTGGTCTCACTGGATTTTATCTTTAGGTATCAGAGTACATACAGTATGCATGCCACACATTTTTAATTTGTAACAAATGTGGAAAAGCATGTATTATTTTCTTTACACCTCAAAAATACTTGATACTTTGTGTTGCTCTATCACATAAAATATCAGTAAAATACATTTAAGTTGTTTTTTTTAAACTGTATATTTATTGTATTTCAATCAAAGAATAAGAAACAAGTATACAACAGAAACTCAACATACTACTGCATCTAGATGGAAGACTCTGTGTCGCAGTGATGTATACGTGAGTACAAAAGAAATATATACTCAGACAAACAAAAGATCCGCAAATTAACTGGATATAATAATACATATGATAGCCATTAATCTAACAAGCGCTTATAACGTACTCGGTAAATGACCAAGATATGGCGGGTAAAACAACCATCAAGGAAACATCAAGACACATAGACAGACAACAAGAGGGAATTCTAATGGGGGATGCTGGAGGTAAAGAGTTGAGAGAAGAAGTACCTGGTTGAGGTCAACTTTACAGTGCTGCTGTTACAGGGCGTTGGAAATTGTATAATTGTCCCAAGGCTTCCAAATAATTTCTAACTTGTCAAGTCTGTCATCTAGAAGAGCCATGAGGTATTCCATGTCACTGATGTCCTTCACTCGGCTAATCAGCTGATCTTTCGAAGGGGGCTCCTGTCACTTCCAGTGTTTGCTGTTAACAGATGCAGCAGTAAACGCGATTGGGGATGGCGAAGGCCGCAGGGAAAGATATTTAGTAGGTAAACCCTGGGGGTCAGGGGAATATTGATTCCTATAATACCTCGGATCAAAGATTTGACTGTTCTCCAAAGAGATTTTATTCTAGGGCAGTCCCAGAATATATGTGCGAAAGTTCCCCGTGTCTCTCTACATCTCCAACACAGTTCAGAGACAGAAAGCATGCAGGAGTACAGGGGTGTGATACCAGTGCATCAGCAGTTTGTATTGGTTTCCTTGTAGGAGACACAAGAGGAAGATCTGGCCGCCTGGGTCCAGATCGTTTGCCAGGTGTCTAGGGGGGGGATGGGCGTCCCCAAGTACTCTTCCCATTTTCGCATATAGGAGTGGGTGGGGGCTTAGGCAGAGTCTGGTGTCACTAAAATTTGGTATATTGAGGAAATCAGTCCAGCTGTAGAAGAATTTGCCCGGCATATTTTTTCAAAACTGGTGGGGTCCGGTACCGACGTAGAGGACAAAGATCTATGCAAAAAGTGTCTAATCTGCAGATAAGAGTAATAAGTTTGAGGTGGAAGCCTGAATCTCTCCCGAAGAACTTCAAAGGGTAGAATTTCTCGGGTCCTGTAGTCTACAATGTCTGCCAGCTTGAAAAGCTGACTGTCAAACCATGGTTTCATATGGGGGCGCTGGAGGCTGTCAGGGAGCAGTGGTTAGAAAAGAAATGTCATAGATGAATATCGCGAGCTAAGGTTAAATTTCTTTTGACAAGATTTCCACACCTTCCACGTCAGAGCCATGGGGCCCAACAATGGCTTGACAGTCTGGTTATGAGTTGTAGACCACAGGAGCGAGTTGGGGTGGACTGGGGCAACCCCATCTTCTCCAGCTCTGCCCATCTGGTGTACGCGAATAGTGACGACCAGGCTGGGATTCGTCGTAGTTGCGCTGCCCAGTAGTATTTTTGTATGTCGGGCACAGAGAGATCACCCCGAGTCTTGGGAGCCAGTAGAACTGAATTTGGAATACGATGCCTGCCCCGCGCCCATATAAAACGCATAAAAGCGGCTTGCATGATTTTTAAATCTCTAGTGAGAATCAGCACGGACAGCGTCTCAAACAAATACATCAGCTTTGGGGGAGCTGTCATCTTAATCGCTGCTATTCTGCCTAGGAGTGAAATTGTCAGGGCATGCCACTTACTTAGTAACCGGTGCACTTCTAAAAATTTGTCAGGGTAGTTATTTGAGAATAACATGGCGTATGATGGTGTCAAATTGATCCCTAAATATTTCAAAGACCTCTGTTTCCAGTTGAAACAGAAGTTCGATCTGTACGAGTCCAACTGAGCGGCAGGGATATTTAAGGGTAATGCCTCTGTTTTAGATGAGTTGACATTGTAGCCCGAGAGAAGCCCAAAGTGGCTCAAGAGTGATTGCAAATTGGGGATAGTGATATGCAAGTTGGTTAAGGTCAGAAGTATGCCGTCTGCGTATAGTGATATTTTAAAATCTCTGTCTCGGACTCGGATGCCCGTGATGTCCGGGTTATTTCGCCGAATTTCAAAAATAACTTTGGTCCGAATTACTTCGGGACGAATCATGTTAAAAAACAGCTATTTCCAGGCTACACAGAGCCTGCAGGGTGCTGTAGAACGTTGTGCCATGCTTAAATATGCAGAGGGGCTTGGTTTGGTATTCATACAATAATGGTTTTAGTATGACAGACATGATTGCTGCCGCTCTTAGAATCACTTATTATAAATTCCCTGGGCACTTAAGAGGGCAAAACTGACCAAAAAAAATGGAAGGGGGAATGTAGCCCGATAAAGTCGCCAAACGAAAGTGGAAAAAAACAAACCCGAGAGCTCAGGTGGAAATTAGTGACAGAAATGTGGAAAAGGGGACGGCAGGGAGCAACAGCAGCAAAAAATAGAGTAGGCCACAGAGTGGAAAAATGAAACCCGTTGGAGGAACGGCAGAAAACAGGGATGAGGTCAGACCCGTGGACAAAGACATTCTGGAGGTGGGAAAACAGTAGGAGGCCACAAAAGTGGCCAAAAGACAGAGAGGGGGGGGGGTGGCCGGTGGCAGCAGAAAGAAAGGTTTAGATTGTGCACAATGGGGCATTCTGGAGGTGGCAAAAATGGAGAGGCCAAAAAAAGTGGGAAAAAATGACAGAGGGGGGAGGGGGGACGGGGCAAACAGAAAGAGGTCGAGAGTGGGGACAATGGGCATTCTGGAAGGGGGGAAAAAACGTTGGTTTGGCCCCAGAGTGGCAATAGCAGAGAGTGGAGGTGACCCGGCCCGGGAGCCCGCATGAGGTAGACAGTGGCACCAAAGGGCAATTTTTTGGAGGGGGTTAAAAAAAAATAGTAGGGGGCAGATGGCCAAGCAGAGAGTGGAGGTGACGGCGGGAGAAACAGGAGGTTTAGGATTTGGGACCCAAAGGGCACCGTTTTGGAGGGCACGGCAGCAGCCCCAGCAGGAAAGAAGGTAAAGGGAGTGGCACAATGACATTTGGAGGTGGGAAAAAAAGTAGTAGGCCAAAAGGTGGCACCAATTTCAGAGAGTGGAGGTGACGGTTTGGGGCAGCATGAGGTAAGGGCCGTGGAAAAAATGACATTTGAAGGTGGGGAAAAAAAAAGGAGTAGGCCACTTTGGGAAAAATTCCCGGGGAAGTGGAAGGGTGACGGGGGGGGCCCAAAAGCAAAAAAATTGGGTTAGGGGGAGTGGGAAAAATGACATTCTGGAGATGGGAAAAACTGGGGTAAAGGGCCCGAGTGGCCAATTGGGCAGAGAATGGGGTGACGGCGGGGGCAGCAAAGAGGTCAGAGGGGGGGCAAAAAATGGGCATTCTGGGTGGGTTTGGCCCAAAAAAATAGTAGGCCACAGAGTGGGGCAATGAAAGAGAGTTTGGGGGTAACGGGGCAGAGCATGGGTGTCAGACCCGTGGCACAATGAAAATTCTGGAGGGGGCAAAACGTATAAGGGGCCAAAAGAGTGGCACAATGACAGGGAGTGGAGGTGATGGGGGAGCAAACATGAGGTCAGAGATGGCCAAAAGACACGGTGGAGGACACGGCAGCGGGAAAAAGCGCAGCATGAGGTCAGGGAGTGGAACAATGAAATTCTTGGGGGGGTGGCAAAAAAAAAAGGGGGTAGGCACAAAAATGGCCCCAATGACACGTGTGGAGTAACGGCAGCAGCAGATGGGTCAGACGGGGCACAATGAAATTCTGGAGGTTTGGGAAAAAAATGGAAATGGGCCCCCAGAGTTGGGACAATGACACAGTGGGAGGGAACGGAGGCCCGCAGCATGAGGTCCCGACAGTGGCACAATGACATTCTGGGGGTTTGGAAAAAAAGTAGTAGGCCACAGAGTGGCGCAAAAGACAAGGGGAGTGGAGGTCAGCAGCAGCAGCATGAGGTCAGAAAATGGCACAATTTACAGTGGCTCAAAAAGTGATTGCAAATTGGGGATTGTGTTTGCAGTTGGTTTAAAGGGAAGGAAATATGCCGTCCTGCGTATAGTGTTAAATTTTTAAAAATTTTTGGGATCGGACTCGGTGGCCGTGTTTTCCCGGGGGTTTTTTTTTGGATGGCTGGCCCCCAATGGTTGATACACATGACAAAAAATCATCGGGGGGGAGGGGGCAACCCCCCCTAGTGGGGATTTTTAAGTCTGATAAAGGGGGTAGGATGGGGGGGAATTTCCCCCAAAAATTCGGGTTTTTCTCATTAGCCGAAATTTTTCCCACCCCAAAAAAAACTTTGGTGAATTACCTTTTTGGCCCAAAACACATTTTAAAAAAAAGCTATTTCCAGGGTACACAAGCCGCAGGGTGCTGAAACGTGTGCCATGCTTAAAAGCAGAGGGGCTTGGTTTGGGTTTCATAAAAATGTTGTGTTTTTATATGAGCGCACATGATTTCTCCCCCTCTTTGAATCGCTTCACTATAAAAAACCCTGGGGACTTAAGAGGCAAAACTGACCAAAAAATGAACGGGAATGGCCTGATAAAGTATGCAGCAAAGCTGGAAAAAAAAAAAGTGAGAGCTCAGGGGGGCAACATTTGACAGAGTTGGGGGTGCGGGCAGCCCCAGCAGCAAGAGGGGGAAAAGTGGCACAAAGACATTGGGTGGCAAAAAGTAGTAGGCCACGGTGGCACAATGACAAGATGGATTACGGTGGGGCAGCATGAGGTCAGACAGTGGGAAAAATGACATTCGGGGGTGCAAAAAATGGAGTAGGCCAGAAAGGCAAAATGACAAGAGTGGAGGGGATGGCGGCAGGGCAACAGCATGAGGTCAGAGAGTGGCACAATGACTTTTTTTGGGGGTCAAAAACTAGAGTAGGCCACGAGGGCACAAGACACAGGTGGGGGTAAGGCAGCACAGCATGAAGTCAAAAGGGGACAAGACTTCTGGGGGGGTAAAAACAGTATAGGACCAGAGTGGCACAATGACAGAGAGTGGAGGTGCGGTGGCAGCAGCTGAGGGCAGATAGTGACACAAAAGACATTTTGGGGGTGGCAAAAAAGGGGTAGGCACAGAGTGGGCCCTGACAGAGAGTGGAGGGACGGCGGCAGCAGCATGAGGTCAGAGAGTGGCCAATGGGCTTCCCGGAGGTGGCAAAAACTAGTAGGCTACAAGTAGCACTAGACAGAGAGTGGAGTGACGGGGGCGCAGCATGAGTCAGACGTGGCAAAGACATTCTGGAGGGGGAAAACATAGTAGGCCACAGGTGGGACAATGACAAGGTGGGGGTTCGCGACAGCAACATATGTAACGTGGCACAATGACTTCTGGAGGGGGCAAAAAAGTAGTAGGCCCCCAGAGTGGCACAATGACAGAGTGGAGGTGACGGCGCAGCAGCGGGGTCAAGGTGGGACAAGACACAGTGTGGAGGGGGACGGCAGCACCACAGCAGCGCTGAAAGGGGAGGCATGGCACAATACATTCTGGAGGTGGCAAAAAAGTATAGGCCACAGGTGGGAAAAAACAGGAGTGGGGGTGACGGGGGCAGCACATAGGGGGAGACATGGAACAATGACATTCTGGGGTGGGAAAAAATGGAGTGGCCAAATAGTGGCACAATGACAGAGATGGAGTGACGGGGGCAGGGGCAAAAGGAGCAGAGAGTGGCACAATGAATTTTGGAGGTGGCAAAAACTAAATAGGCCACAGAGGGCACAATGACACGTGTGGGGGTAACGGGAGCAGCGCATGAAAATCATACGTAGCACAAGGGCATTCTGGAGGTGGGAAAACAGTATTGGACACAGAGTGGGACAATGACAGAGAGGGAGGGGACGGTGGCAGCCATGAGGGCGATAGGACAAAGACATTCTGGAGGTGCAAAAACTGGAGTAGGGCCCAATGGCACAAGACAGAAGTGGGGGTGAGCGGCAGCACATAGGCAAAGTGACACAAATGACATTCTGGAGGTGGGAAAACATAGTAGGCCACAGAGTACACTATGACGAGAGTGGAGTGAGGCGGGCCATGAGGTCAGACAGTGGGACAAAGACATTTTGGGGGTGGAAACATTTTAGGCCACAGAGTGGGACAATGAAGAGAGTGGGGGGGAGGTGGCAGCAGCGAGGTCAGACAGGGAACAAAGACATTCTGGAGGGGGGCAAAAAATGGGTGGCCAATAGTGGCACAATGACAGAGATGGGGGTGACGGTGGCCGCAGATGAGGTCAGACAGTGGCACAATGCATTTGGAGGTGGCAAAACTGGAGTAGGGCCCCATAGGGGACAAGACAGAGAGTGGGGGTGACGGTGGCAGCAGCATAGGCAGGCGTGGCACAATGACATTCTGGAGGTGGGAAAACAGTGTGGCCCCAGAGTGGGACAATGACAGGAGTGGGGGTGACGGGGCGCGCAGAGGTCAACTGGAACAATACATTCTGGAGGTGGGAAAACGGATAGGCCACCGTGGCACAATGAAGAGAGTGGGGGTGACGGCGGAGGGCAAAAGCATGAGGTCGAGTGGGGAAATGACATTCTGGAGGGGCAAAAACTAGAGTAGGCCACAGAGTGGCCCAAAGCACAGTGTGGAGGTAACGGGAGCAGCAGCATGAAGTATCAGTAGCACAATGACATTCGGAGGTGGGAAAACATATTGGACACAGGGGCACAATGAAGAGGTGGAGGTGACCGGGGGCAGCAGAAGAGGGCAGATAGTACACAATGACATTCTGGAGGGCAAAAACGGGGTAGGCCCCAGAGTGGCACAAAAACAAGAGTGGAGGTGACGGCGGGAGCAGCAGAGGCAGTAGGACACAATGACTTCTGAGGGGGCAAAAAAAGTATAGGCCCCAGAGTAGACATGCAGAGAAGGGAGGTGATGCGGCAGCAGCATGAGGTCAGACAGTGGCAAATGCATTTGGAGGTGGCAAAACAGTAGTAGGGCCCCAGAGGGGACAAGACAGAGAGTGGGGTGACGGGGCAGCCATGAGGGCAACAGTGGAACAAGACTTCTGGGGGTGGGGAAAAACTGGAGAGGCCAATGTGGCACAAAGCAGAGAGGGAGGGGAGGGGGCAGCAGATGAGGTCCCCGACAGTGGCACAATGACATTTTTGGGGGCAAAAAATGGAGTGGCCACAAGTGGCACAAAGAAGAGAGTGGGGTGACGGGGGCAGCAGCATGAGGTCAGAGAGTGGCCCAAAACATCTGGAGGTGGCAAAAACATAAAAGGCCACAGAGGGCATATGACAGAGAGTGGGGGTGACGGGGGCAGCGCATGATGTCAACAGGGCACAATGACATTTTGGAGTGGAAAACAGTAGTAGGCCACAGAGTGGACAATGCAGAGAGTGGGGGTGAACCCCGGGGCAGCTGAGGCAGAGAGTGGCACAATGACACGTGTGGAGGGCACGGCACAGCCACAGCGAGCAGAGGTCAGGAGGAAAAATGAAATTCTGAGGGGGCAAAACTGGAGTAGGGCCCAGAGTGGGACAATGACAGAGGTGGAGGTGACGGCGGCAGCAGCATGAGGTAGAGGTGGCACAATGACTTTGGAGTGGCAAAAAAAAGTAATGGGCCCAGAGTGGCACTATCAAAGTGGGGGTGACGGCGGGAGCAGCATGATTCAACAGTGCACAAAGACATTCGGAGGTGGAAAAAAGTTAGGCCACAGAGGGCACAATGACAGAGAGGGAGGTGATGGCGGGGGCAGCAGAAGGCAGAGAGTGGGACAATGACACGTGTGGAGGGGAGGCAGCAGCCACAGCAGCAGCAGAGGTCAGGCAGTGAACAATGAAAAATTTTGGGAAATGGCAAAAACTGGAGTAGGCCAAAAGTGGCACAATGACAAGGGGGAGGTAAAAGGGAGCAGCGCATGAGGTCAGACAGTGGGACAATGACATTCTGGAGGGGCAAAAACTGGAGTAGGGCCCCAGAGTGGTACAATGACCAGTGTGGAGGAACGGAGCAGCACATGAGGTCAGACAGGGCACAATACATTCTGGGGTTGGCAAACAGTATGGGTGCCACAAATGGCGCATGACAGAGAGTGGAGGTCACAGCAGCAGCAGCATGAGGCAGACAGGGGCACAATGCATTCGGAGGGGGCAAAAAGGGTAGGCCCCAGAGTGCACAATGACGAGAGGGAGGGGACGGCGGCAGGGGCAACAGCATGAGGTCAAGATGGCACAATACCAGTGTGGATGTCACGGCCCGCAAACGCAGCACATGAGGGCAAAAGTGGCACAAGAAGAGTTGGAGGTGGGTGGCAATCATCCCCGGTAAAGATGGGGTGGGAGATTGAGAAACTGTAGCAATGTGTGGCATCAGGCGGGTGGCAGCAAAGAATAGTGGCTGGGCAGGTAGTTTGAACCCAGACCATTTTTACAGTTTGGGTGAGGGTCAGGCGATGAGTCTGACGCCTAAGGCATTGGTTGTGGAAAACCTGCCGATCCACGCCCGATTCATCTTTACAAAGGTCAGTCGTTCCCCCTTTTCCCCTGGACAAGCGTGTTCTCCTTGCGTAACGATGGCCCCGCCGCACTGAACACCCGCTCTGATGCCACACTACTGGCCGGGCAGGACAGCTTCTCCACTGCAAACTTTGGAAAGTTGCGGCCACACATCCAGTTTGGCTGCCCAGTAGTCCAGCGGATCTTCTAACTGGGGGGGCAGAATGCTGTCCAAGTAGGCCCCCCACCTGTTTGGTTCAGGGTCTGCCCAGGTCCTGCTGCTGCTGCTGGCGACTTTCCCTCCTCACTAGCGGGTGAAGGAAGCTGCTCATCATGACTCCAGACTTAGTTTTCTGCTGATGGTGCTGGTAAATGCTCCTACCCCTCCACCTCCCCCAACATGCCGTGGCAGTAGTACGTGAGTGCTGAAGAACCCCCCGGTAAGACCTATCAGAGGAGGGGCGATGCGCACATAGGCAGCGGCCAACTGACTACGGAGGATTTCCTATAGTATTTTGCGTTTTTCCTCCCTCTCAATAGCTGGGAAAAAGGCTCCCATTTTGGACCGGTAGCGAGGGTCCAATAGGGTGGAGAGCCAGAAGTCAACCCTCTACCGGATGCTGACTATTTGGCTGTCAAATAGCCAGGCAAATCAGCATGCTGCGGGCCATCTGCCACAAGTGACTCCGAGGGGCTCCCCGGCCTCCATCTCCAAATGATACTGCCACGGTGCTTGCGGGTCATCTGCCTCGTCTTCCTCATCTCCATCTACCTCCTCCAGCTGCTCCTGCCCTCCTCTCTTGTCACCTGGGTAGAAAATCTACTAATTTCACCAGACAATGCTTCTGCTCCAATGTCCTCCTCCTCCTCCATTTCAAATCCCCACCGGACTCATGTGGCCGCGAGATGTAGTCGCCACGTCTCCAGTCCCCTCCCCAGACAGATTTTTCTGCATCTGTTCCAGGACATGAAGCAGTGGAATGTAATTATTTATCCCGTAGTCCTGGCGACTGACAAATAACGTGGCCTCCTTGAATGGCCTCAGCAAAGGGCAGAAGTCACGCATGAGCTGCCACTGGCTGACATCAAAGTTACACAGGGGAGTACTCCTGTCCGCCGGGATCATCAAAAAATCGTTAATGGCCTTTCTCTGTTCATACAGTCGGTCCAACATGTGCAGGCAGAAATTCCAACGGGTGGAAACATCGCATATCAGAGTGTGTTGGGGAGGCCGGTCTGCCGCTGCAACTCGAGGAGGGTCTTCCTGGCTTTGTAGGAATGGATGAAGTGCATGCACAGTTTCCTGGCCATTTTCAGAATCTTCTGAAGATCGGTGGAAGACTTCAGGAACCCTATTCACAACCAGATTGAACATGTGCGCCATGCAGGGCGCATGGACCATTCCTCCTCGGTGCAGGGCGGACACCATGTTCCTCCCATTGTCCTTCACCATGGTTCCGATTTGCAGTTGGCGCGGAGAAAGCCACACATCAATTTCTTGCTGCATGACACAGAACAGTTCCTCCCCTGTGTGACTTCGTTCGCCGAGGCAAGCCAGGTGTAGAACTGTGTGACACCGCTGTGCCCTACACATGTGGTATGATGGAGCAGTACTTGTGGAGGCTGAGATGGTGGTGGTGGTGGAGGAGGAAGAGGCGGACATTGGCGCAGGAGCCGCAGTTTAACAACAGTGGGCCGGAAGCACATTCACCTAGTTGGTCGTAAAGGACATGTACTGGCCCTGACCGTAGTTACAGCTCCAGAAGTCCGCGCTGCCGTGCACCTTGGAACAAACCGATAAGCTCAAGGACTGGCACACCTTCTGTTCTACATATTTATGGAGTGCTGGTACTGCCTTTTTGGAAAATAAATTACGGATTGGAACTCTCCTTCTCGGCTCGGCACAAGCCATTAGTTCTCTGTACGGTGCAGAGTCCACCATTTGGAAAGGGAGGGACTGCAGCACCAACAACTTGGACAGGAGCACGGTCAGCTTCTGCACCTTAGGATGGTTGGACGCATACTGTTGTCTCTTTGCAATTGCCTCGCTGAACGACTGTTGGCGCCATGAGTAGCGAGGAGCAGGAGCATCTGGACCGGGAGATGATTTCAAAGAGAAACAGCTCCCTTCTGCAGAGGTGGTGGAGCCTTGACTGGCTACAATGGCATGCGTGCCACTGGGCGCTGCTGCTGCTGTTGCTGCGGCGGCAGGATGGACCACCACATCTGAGCCACGTTTCTCCCAGGCCACCGGATGGTGACGCTGCATGTGTTGACGCAGGGCCGTGGTGCCAACGTTAGCTCCCTGGCCACGCTTCACTTTCTGCCTACAGATACTACATATACCTATATTCGGCTCCTCCGGTGTCTTAGCAAAGAACTGCCACACCGCCGAGTATCGGATTTTACCGGCAACGCTCCGCACTGAGTGACTACTGCCGCAGCTGCCTCGCTGGGCCCCTGAGCCGCTACTTTCTTGGACTTGCGAAGCGGGTTTTTTACCCCGTGGCTGCTTGGCTCCCGACCTCACACTGCTGCTATCCTGCTGTCTCACGGCCACACAACCCACTTGCTGGCTGCCTGATGCACAAGCTGACGCCCTCTTCTCCTGACGATGATAAAGCCCTTGCCTCACCCGGCTCCCAAGTGTGGTCGGCTACATCATCATCTATTTGTGTTTCATCGTCACTGCTGTCCTCTCACCGGTCTTGGTATGCAGAGGCTGACCCCTCACAACATGACCTCCCATGCCACTCTCAACATCTATACTTTGCCGCCTACTGCAAGAAGCAGGGGATATTGGCCCCATTTCTTCGCTGCCAAGTAACTGCTGACTGCCCTCCTCAAATTGTTCATCCTCGCTATATAGTGGCGCTGAGCCCAGACCACGTAGTAGAACTCTGGCTGAGGAACCGGATGGGACAGAGGCGGGTTGAGGACAGGTGAGGGCCGCTGACCCGCTCCCCGGGCCATGCCAACTAAGGGTTGTGTCTGACGTTCCACCGACTCTTGGCTGGGGTTGTCAGATATCATCTGGGAGGAAGTGGATGACCTAGTCAACCAATCAAGAACCATTGGGTTGCTGAACAACACACGGCCGCTAGATGACAGCAGCAGTTGTGGCCTCACCGAGTGACCCCTGCTGCGACGTCCCCTTGCTGTGCTGCGACCTGGGCCTGCTCCAGGAATGTTTGTGCCTCTGCCACTCGCAGGTGAAGAGCCTGCCACCTCTCTGTCTGACATGCTGTTTGTTCTAAAATGTACAGACACTGTTTGATGAAGATATCTGTATATGATAAATACACACCCTGTATTTGACTCCAAATGAACCCACTAAGAAGCTTAGGTAACCCTTGGATATAAATTGCGCTCCACAAATGGGCAGGAAAAATTGACTTGTATGTGCCGTTTAAAAACTCTGTGTATTTTACTGAATATAAAAGCACAAACAGGCTTAATTAACCTTCGGATATGAATTATGCTACAGAATTTCTTCTGTGGCGGTGAAAAACAAAGTTTCTTTTACTGAGTACAACTGCAGAACAACGCTTAATTAACCCCTGGATGTAAATTGCGCAAAAGAATTGAGCAACCAAAAAACTACGAGCTTTGTAGCGTGTTACAATGGCGTGTTTTCTACGCTACACAACAAGAGGAAAACTTGTAATTAACCTTCGCTTGTGAATTATGCTACAGAAAAATGTATTTTTTGGCGGTGAAATAAACGTTTTCTTTTAGTCACCACAGCAGCAGAACAACGCTTAATTAACCCCTGGATGTAAATTGCGCAAAAGAATTGAGCAACCAAAAACTACGAGCTTTGTAGCGTGTTACAATGGCGTGTTTTCTACGCTACACAACAAGAGGAAAACTTGTAATTAACCTTCGCTTGTGAATTATGCTACAGGAAAAATGTCTTTTTTGGCGGTGAAATAAACGTTTTCTTTTAGTCACCACAGCAGCAGAACAACGCTTAATTAACCCCTGGATGTAAATTGCGCAAAAGAATTGAGCAACCAAAAACTACGAGCTTTGTAGCGTGTTACAATGGCATGTTTTCTACGCTACACAACAAGAGGAAAACTTGTAATTA
Source organism: Phyllomedusa bahiana (assembly GCA_025379985.1). NCBI lineage: Eukaryota > Metazoa > Chordata > Amphibia > Anura > Hylidae > Phyllomedusa > Phyllomedusa bahiana. The sequence goes on from JAODAL010002647.1 coordinate 170,824, forward strand.
ACCTTCGCTTGTGAATTATGCTACAGGAAAAATGTCTTTTTTGGCGGTGAAATAAACGTTTTCTTTTAGTCACCACAGCAGCAGAACAACGCTTAATTAACCCCTGGATGTAAATTGCGCAAAAGAATTGAGCAACCAAAACTACGAACTTTGTAGCGTGTTACAATGGCATGTTTTCTACGCTACACAACAAGAGGAAAACTTGTAATTAACCTTCGCTTGTGAACTATGCTACAGGAAAAATGTATTTTTTGCCGGTGAAATAAACGTTTTCTTTTAGTCACCACAGCAGCAGAACAACGCTTAATTAACCCCTGGATGTAAATTGCGCAAAAGAATTGAGCAACCAAAAACTACGAGCTTTGTAGCGTGTTACAATGGCGTGTTTTCTACACTACACAACAAGAGGAAAACTTGTAATTAACCTTCGCTTGTGAATTATGCTACAGGAAAAATGTATTTTTTGGCGGTGAAATAAACGTTTTCTTTTAGTCACCACAGCAGCAGAACAACGCTTAATTAACCCCTGGATGTAAATTGCGCAAAAGAATTGAGCAACCAAAAACTACGAGCTTTGTAGCGTGTTACAATGACGTGTTTCTACGCTACACAACAAGAGGAAAACTTACAATTAACCTTCGCTTGTGAATTATGCGACAGGAAAAATGTATTTTGGCCGTGAAATAAACGTTTTCTTTTAGTCACCACAGCAGCAGAACAACGCTTAATTAACCCCTGGATGTAAATTGCGCAAAAGAATTGAGCAACCAAAAACTACGAGCTTTGTAGCGTATTACAATGGCGTGTTTTCTACACTACACAACAAGAGGAAAACTTGTAATTAACCTTCGCTTGTGAATTATGCTACAGAAAAATGTATTTTTTGGCAGTGAAATAAACGTTTTCTTTTAGTCAGCACAGCAGCAGAACAACGCTTAATTAACCCCTGGATGTAAATTGCGCAAAAGAATTGAGCAGCCAAAAATGAAGTGGTATTTGTATTGTAAAACTGCTGTTTCTTTAAATGAATACAACAGGAACAGGCTTAGATCACCCTTGGATATTCAATGTGCTATGAGCAGATAGCATTAAAATGTATATGCAGCTGCACTGGACACACACTGGACTTCAGATCGAATACCCCACAAAATCAGATATAGAACGTTAAGAGAAGCAGTCTCTGAGACAAGATGAGACACCCCCCAAAAATCGCTGTATAAAAATGAGTTCTTTAGTATCAACTATCATAAGCAGCCGTGGCAGCACCTTCCCTAATCAGTACAGTGGGAGCGGTATGAGCTCCCAGCGTTGCGCCCGGACTTATATAGTGCGGTGACGTCACATAATCCCGCCGGTCTCTGATTGGCTTCATCTCTGCACATGTCATGCAGGCTATGCCCTTCTTCCTCCCAGAGTTCATTGCCCCATGTAACGCACTGTGCTCGCAGCCATTTTATCAATCAAAAGCACACTTCGTTCACCCGAAGTAACACAAACTTCGACTTCGTTCAGAGCCGAAGTTTTCCTGAAATTCTAAACGAATTCCACTTCGGTAGAATCAATTCGCCCATCTCTACAAGGGGGAGTTGGCGTGTGGGAGACAAATGGCTGCGGAAGGATGGGAATATAAAGATCGAAGGGCGTGTACAAATGGACGCCGAAAACCAAACACTTTCAATACTTCGAACATAAACTTCAAATTTAGGCAATCGAACGCCTTTTCTGCGTCTAAACTGAGTAGCAAGGCTGGTTCCTGTCTCCTGTGTGCTATCTCAATCAGATCTATCGCCCTTCTAGTGTTGTCAGCTCCTTGTCTGTGAGCGACAAATCCCACTTGGTCTTTATTAATTAATCCCGGCAAACAGCATGATAAACGATTAGCCAAAATTTTGGCGAATATTTTCATGTCAGCATTTAGAAGGGTGATAGGCCGATAATTTGAGCAATCGCAGTGGTCTCTGTTGGGTTTGGGGATAAGGGTTATGAAGGAGTGGAGCATGGATGGGGGAAACTGCTCACCTTTCATAAATGAGTTGAATAGTTCCACCATGCGATCTTCCAATTGAGGGGAGAAGGTCTGAATATATAAGTAAGTGAATCCATCTGGTCCTGGGGATTTTTTTTAAGGTAATATTTTGAGGGTCTCCCTATCTCCTCGATTGTGATCGGGGCATTGAGAGACGCATGTCTGTATCGGATAGAGAGGGGAGATTACAGGAGGACAAAAACTCCTGTAGCGCGTCCCTGTTATGTGATAACAGGTTAGTCAGAGAGTCCGGGAGGTTGTAGAGTTTAGTATAATAAGAATGAAAGATCTGAGAAACCTCGTTAGGATCATAGACGACCGTACCCCGATTGTTTCTTAGGGAGTATGGTTTCTTTTCTAAGGTCTCCTCTCAGAGCATCTTGGCCAACATAGTATGTGCTATGTTAGCTCGAAAATAATATCTTTGTCTACTATAGACCAGCAGTTCCTGCTGTGACCAGCTCCTCAGGCAGGCTATTCCACAGATTCACAGTTCTTACAGTGAAGAACGCTCTTCTCCTCTGGAGATTGAATCCTTTTTTCTCAAGTGAAGCCCCCTCAAAAGACAAGGGGACATTCCCTTCGACTAGAGAAAAAAGGATTCAATCTCCAGAGGAGAAGAGCGTTCTTCCCTGTAAGAACTGTGAATCTGTGGAATAGCCTACCTGAGGAGCTGGTCACAGCAGGAACTGTAGAGTGTTTCAAGAAAGGCTTAGATACCTATCTGGAACTAAAAAATATTAATGCATACGTAGCCATGTAAAATTCTGGATCCTGGCTGGTGGAGGCTCTGGGTCAGAGATTGGTCTACACTGGAGCAGATTGGTTCATGCCTTGTGGGTTCAAGGTAATTAACCAGTGGTGAGGCGGGACATAATGTCCTTGTCTTCTCCCTTCACGCATTTCCCCCACCCTTGGTTGAACTTGATGGACACGTGTCTTTTTTCAACCGTACTAACTATGTAATTATGTAACTATGTAACTATGTAACTTCCAGACTCCTCATTTTAGATCGAGTTTCAACAACGTCCCGGAGTCTGCGCCTGCTCGGTGTTACTGCCAGGGAGGCCTCAAGAGTTTTAAGACGTGACTGGAGAAGTGACATCTGTAGGGTTGTATTCTTTTTAATGCGGGAGTCCAAGGTGATACATTGTCCTCGGATCACCGCTTTGTGTGCCTCCCAAAGCATAGTCGGTGAGGTTACAGATCCAGCGTTCAATGGAAAGTAGTCTCTAATGGCCTGGCGTAACTCTTCCCTGTGCTGGGGATGTTTCAAGAGGGATTCATTAAGAACCCAAAGTGGCTTTTTTTTCGTATGAGTGTCCCTAAATTTAGAGAGAGCGTCAATGAAGCATGGTCCGACCAAGTGATGGAGTGAATCTCCACCGTGCCTAATTGACGCAGAATAGGTGTATTCCCGAAGAAGTAATCCAGACGTGAATGGGAGCCATAAGGGGGGAATAAAAAGTTATATCCTGCTCAGTTGGATGCTCTATACGCAAAAATCATACAGATCGAACCCTCCGTATACATTTCCGGAATTCCCGGGGCTAGTGCATCAAGGACGGTGCAAAGTTCTACCTGTAAACAGCAGTTTGTCCACTTTCTCAGAGAGAAACATGTTGAAGTCCCCACCAACAAGGAGTGGGCCCTGAGAGAGGTTGGACAATTTTCTCAAAATTTTTTGCAAAAACCTAACCTCTGATGTGTTTGGGGCGTATATGTTACAAAGCGTCAACTTCGTCCCCTCATATAGACCCCTCAATATTACGTACCGACCCTCAGGATCTAAGATTGAATCCGTTCCTGAAAGGGCATGGGCTGGGAGCAAGATAGCGGTACCAGCCTTTTTTTTCCTATCATGGAGGGGCCTTTAAAAGCTCTCGGATAAAGGTGCTTTGCAAAGGTGAAATTGCTATCCTTGGTAAAGTAAGTTTCCTGTAAAAATACTATCTGCGCTTTTGATCGCTTAAGGTCGGTCAAAAGCAATCTCCTTTTCAAATTTGAATTCAGGCCCTTGACATTTAATGAATACACTGTGTTCCAAATTATTATGCAAATAATATTTTCTCTTATTTTCCAAAATTACCTATATGAATTGCAGTCATTGTAATTTTTTCCCGTCATCAACTATTAGAAAAATAATTGAAAGGTTTTTGAAAAAACACCTATGATAACAAATATTATTTTTTTACAAAAAAACTCAAAATGCACTCAAAATGCATGTTCTAAATTATTATGCACAGCAGAGTTTTCAACCTTTTCATTTTTATAACGAACAAAAAAATGGTCATTTGTGAAATTATAAGCATTAACAGGTTATTACAAACTGAAATCAAACAGTTTTCAAGTGAAAACTTCATTTGAGGTGATGTTACATGTGCAAAATTGGAACCCCTTTTTTCGAATGGCTTCTGAACTATCTCGTTCATTGAATTTGTAGGTTTTGGATGGTTTCTGCTTTAATTGTTTTGATGAGGACAGAATACCCTCCCAGAGCTGTTGCTTAGATGTGAAATGCCTCCCGCCATCATAGACACTCCTTTTGATGATGTTCCAGAGGTTCTCAATGGGGTTGAGGTCAGGGGAGCATGGAGGCCACACCATAAGTTTGTCCCCTTTAATGCCTATAGCAGCCAGAGATGCAGATGTGTTATTTGCAGCATGAGACTGTACATTATCATGCATGAAAATGATCTTGCTGCGGAATGCATGGTTCTTCTTCTTGAACCATGGCAGGAAGTGCTGTTTGAGAAACTCCACATACATTATGGAGTTCATTTTTACACCTTCAGGGATCCTAAAGGGGCCGACAATCTCTCTCCCCATGATGCCAGCCCAAAACATTACTCCACCTCCTCCTTGTTGGCGCCATAGCCGTGTTTTTATGGGGTGTCCATCAACCAACCATCCTCCACTCCATCCATCTGGACCATCGAGCGTTGCACGGCACTCATCGGTGAACAAAACAGTTCTGAAGTCATTCTTCATGTATTGTTTGGTCCACTGGAGACATTTCTGCTTGTGTGCAGTGGATAGATGAGGTCGACAGGATGGCTTACGCACAGCTGCAAACCTCTGACGGACCCTGCATCTTGTTGTTCGGGGGACGTTGGAGGCACTAGCGGCTTCAAAAACTTGTCTGCTGCTATGACAAGGCATTTTTGCAGCTGCTCTTTTAACATGACGTAATTGCCTGTTGGAAAGAGTCCTCAATTATCCCTTATCAGCACGCACACGTGTGTGCGGGGAATCAGCTACATACTTCTTGATTGTGCGATGATCACGATGAAGTGTCTTGGCAATGTTGATTGTAGTCATGCCTTGACCTAAACACTCCACTTTTTCTTTCCCTTTTGGCCTGAAAATGTAGGCTGCTTAATAATGTGGTACAGCCTTCTTAAGTAGTCTTGACTTTAATTGGACACACTTGCCAAACTAATTACCACAGGTGTCTGCAAATGCTTTCAGTGATATAAAGAGTCCTGACACACATCACCATCAATGAGTTTAACTGACAAACAAAAAAATTCTTACCTTATCACTCCTAAACACTTTTTGCATAATAATTTGAAACACAGTGTATATATCAGACATTGTGATCAGAATAGGGGAAAGCTGATGTCCACTTACCCGAGCCAGCTGTAAGTCGCAGACCAGTGGAGCCCGACCAGGAAGTAAGTAGTCTTCGCAGCAGACAGAGACAAAAGGGAGGGGGAGAGACAAGGACAAAGACACGGACAGAGACATAACAATTAAGAAACAGTGAAAAAAACATTCTCTACTGAGAATTTCACTAAGGCCTAAGTCACCTAAGAGAGGGAATTTAAGGAAGAAAAAGTGCCACCAAAAATCTTCCCACCTCAAAACAGGGTGAGGAAGGGAGGTGGAACTAGGTACCCTCTGAACACGAGGGTTCGGAAACTCAGAAGCATTCCCTTGAATCAAACTACTAAACTAATAAGTGGGGCCGCTGCAAAAGGTCTGCGAGCAATGCCACCTCAATAGACAGGGTCAACAGCGAATAGTAAAAGCATAAAGAATCTAGACCCAAACCGCTGCATTGGGGGAGATATAAAACAAAGTCTTGCAAAATTAACCTGGCAAATAATGCCCGAGTGGGTGGAATGAAGGACAGTAGTGCATGAAGCATTAGATAACAGACTTGGCAAGTGGTCCATAGGGTGGGAGGGAAAAAAAAAAAAAGGAAAAGGCGGGGTAGAGAGTGTGCCTGTCCGTTTTTCAAGGTCAGTCCTTTATCACTGCAGGCTCCGATAAGAGATGAAGCAATCCAATCATAGTCCTAAGTCTTCAGGTTGGAGAAGTGGAGGCGTGGGCAGGGGATCCACCCAGAGAGTCTCTAGGTTGACGTCGTCTCCTCTTACTTCGTGCTTGGCTCCAAATTGGGGGTGGAGATTTTAGGGGGACCGCAATTTCCCAGTCTGTTATATCTGGAGGTGTGATATTCAGGGTAGAACAGAAAGCTTGCAAGTCCTCATTTGTCCTGAGAGTGGCGGACTTGTTGTTCTTGGAAGCAAAGAGGGCAAAGGGGTACCCCCATATAAAGGTGATGCCCTTGTCTTTTAGGAGGGCAGGCAGTGGGCGAAGATGTCATCTTCTTTGCAACGTGATCCAGGACAGATCTGGGTAGATCTGGACAGTGGCCCCTGCGAAGTCAATTTGCTTTTGTTTCCTTGATTGTGCCATGATCTTCTCTTTCACAGTAAAGTCATGCACACAGCAAACTATATCTCGTGGTTGTTGAGACATGGACTTAGGACGTAATGCTCTGTGGAGTCGGTCAAACCTTATGGTAGTGGACATTGGGAGTCCCAAAAGGTTGTTAAAGATAGCTTCAAGAATGATTTGGAGGTTTTCCTCTCCTTCAGGTTCTGGTACCCCCCGCACCCGTATATTGTTGCGGCGTCCTCTGTTGTCAAAATCCTCCAAGTGTTTCTGAGTATCTCTAAGCAGAAGAGCCTGGGAGGTCACACACTGTTCCAGATGAGAAGTAAAGCGGCGAGTATCGTCGTGTGCTGTTTCTAAGGAGTCGACCCTTTCAGCCACTTGAGTGAGGTCTTGGCGCATTTGCGCAATTTCCGATATACAGGTATCCTTAACTTCTGCCAATAAGCGCGTGAAATCAGACTTTGTAGGGATATGTTGCAAGTAAGTGCGCCAATCCTCTGTTGTATCAGCTGGGTCCTCAGTGAGGGATGCAGGACCCGCTATCTGAGCAGAAGAGGGGCCGCTGTCCAGCTCAGCTGGCCTCTGCATCTCTGCATCGGTGTCCCCATCTGTAGTGTCTTCAGGATATGCTGCCCAGGCTGGTACCATAGAGATGGGGGTACCTGGTGTCTTCTTTTGGGCTTGGTGCTGTCTCTGGGCTTTGGAAGGCATGGTCAGGGCCGCCAAGGCTGCAGATGTTAGGCCCTCTGAATATTGGGGATGGAGCGGATCCACCAGGGAGGTATCTGGCCTTGTTTGGGGGCTGGCAGGGCAGGTGCACACTTCCAGGTGATCTGAAGGGGACTGGGTAGCTGTAGGAGGCAAGGCTAGCTCTCCAGTACTGTGGCGGTTAACACCACAGGTTTGCTGCTGCTGCGGCACATCTGGCCGGGTAAGCCCACTGACCTGATCGAGCTGCAGGTGTAGGAAGGTGCAGGCCGCACTGGCAGGAATGGCGGAGAGAGGTCCCTCCAATCGCGTCAGGTCTTCCGCCTTCTTTATCCCCGCAGAGGGCTCAGCAGTTAGGTGCCGGCTGCGCTCCGCCGATGGTGAGAGCGACGTGTGCGGCTGCCGGGAGGAAGAAAGATGGCGCCCGCCACATGCCGAGTCGCAGGTCCCCACCGTGGATGTGCCTGGGAAGTAGTCCGTGATCCTTTTGCCGCGCACCGGGGTGTGGAGGAGAGTGGGTGCTACCTGTGGAGCCGTTCGCCGCCATTTTGGTGCCAGGTTGTCGCTTGTTTCTCCCCCGAGAAGGTAGCAGTGCTGCGGAGCTCCTCAGCTAAGCGTCCGTCTCCATGGGCTTCCAGGTCCGCCCCCCAAAATACATTTAAGTTTAAAAATGAGGAACAGTTCAAGGAGTATGAATACTTTGGCAACCCACTGTATTTTAGCTCATATTTACTATTGTAAATTGGTGCATTTTTGGTGCAGCATGTGGCAGCTACATTTATTATGGACACTTTAGACAATTTTGTGATTTATCCAACATGAGGCATAGCTTAACTAAAAAGGGGGTATGGCTTTGTGGAAAGGAGCATGCTCATGTTGTGACAGTGTGTAAAAATTCTGACGTATATCATTTGCATTGCGTCACTAACATGTCTATCAATCCTGTGATTTCCATTTCCAGTTTCAATATTGAGTAGTGTACGCTTAAAGGGGATGTATCGCTTCCTTACTTCGGCTCATTCACACTGCTCTGAGCTTCTCAACTCTGTGAATGCAGGGGCGTTTCTTCCCCTCCCAGCTGGATGACATCCTCCCCCCTTCACTGCTGGCCTGAGACCCTCCCCCCTCCCTCTGAGTCCACATATCACTGTGTCTCTCCCTATCAGTCTTATTTTATAAGAGCTGTATACATACCACAGGCTGCATTCAATCTAATCTGAGCACTGATCTCCTCTCACAGCTGGAGATGTATTACAGCTTTCTAAGAACGGCACAGATCTGTGTGTATGCAGGAGAGTTAGGCACAGGGTCAAAACTGTCATGTTTTCTCATTGTACAATCTGCTGCAGTCTGTTTCTGCTAGGTGTGGAAACAGAAAATGCTACGGCCCCTAACTCTGAGTCATTCTGTACAGCCCGTGAATCGACCCAGGGGCTGTACAGAATGTAAATGAGCTCTCAGCTAGTGAAATGCAAGGAGGAGGGATCAGGAGGGATTAGACCCACACTGGATATCAGTGTAAATAAAAACACAAGATAAGGGACACTGTGAGAACAAGGCAGCTTTGCTAATGACATCCAATTGCAAAGTTGCTTGTTTTCACTGTCCCCTTATTCTGAAGACCATTTAATGAAACGATAACACCCCTTTAAGGGGTTTGGCCTGGCACACCGAAAAGTGTAGTCACAGACACTGCCTTTTAGTTCTGAGGGATGCTGCAAAGAAATATTTACCATACTTTATACATTTCTTTTGACTAGGACTCTTTGGTAGTATAAGCCAGTATATATCGAGGCTTAACACTTATGAATGTAAAGCTGGAAAGAAATGTGAACATCAGCTGTAAGGGTACTTTCACACAGTGCATTTTTTGGTGCTTTTTTGATGCATTTTGTAGTGCCGTAATGTACAGCATTAATTGCTGTGCCTTCTTGCACAAAAAAACGCATCCAAAAAACACATAAAAAATGCAGGTGCATGTGAAAGCACCCTAACTGTTTGTTAGCCATTAGTGGATAATACTGCCCGCCATACTGGTGATGTCGGCCGATGACATCACTGTTAGTTGATGTGACCCTGCAGCTATTAACAGGCTGCAGAAATCTCTTGTTGGATATTTCAAATGTGCTGCTGCAGCCTGATTAGCCGCAGAACCATGTGAAGACGCGGTGCTGGAATGAACGGATAAACAAGGTAACTTTTTTCTTTTCTCAATTTTTATATCATCCCCTAATGGCTAACAAGCAGTTACAATTGTTGAGACACCCCTTTAAAAAACATGACAACGTTTTATTTGTGCTTTTCTCATGGACACAGAAATCCAATCTTTCATGCAATTTTTAACGGGAAAATGTATGGATTAAAAGACCATTTGCAGGTCCTTGGGGAGACTTCGGGGCCAGATTGGGGTCTTATTTTAACGATATTCTGAGTGACCCTTGATTTTTGGGAAAAGCTTACGGGGTTGGTTTGGGTCTGTACCCCTATTTTTGAAAATTTATTAAAGGGGAGTTGTCTCATTAGATTTTCAGCCTGCGGCCCGGGTAAGTTAACTAGGGGCGTGCTTCTTGGCGTCTGTTCTGTCCCTCTCCCCCCCCCCACACCCACGGCAGCTACGAAACTTCTTACAGGGGGGGGGGGGGGGTTTGCTCTCAGATTTTCCCCTGGTGTGTCTGCCTGGTTGTTGCAGGAGGGGGCTGACTTGATGGAAGTGGTTGTAATAGGAGGGGGGATGCAGTTTTTCCTAATCCCCGCTTGTTACAAGTCCCCCAATCCCCACAAAAAAAGGGGAAGTTTATATACTCGGGATGTGCCCCTAATACGGAGAACATAAAGTTTCACCCCCCTGACTGTATAGTATTGTATAGTCACAGTTCCAAAGACATACTGATTTAGTAACAGACAGGGTCACTGCTTCACATCCATCTGTGTAGAGAGCAGGAGGAAAGGGGACACAGGTTAACCGGCATAAGGCACAGAAAACCAGGTCCCCTCCCCCTCCAGAAATTCTGGGGGCTGGGGGCTTCTGCTCTGACCTGCTTCAAAGGGGAGATCATTCAACACTGACAGCCAAAAGATAAGGGCAACAGGTCAGCTACTATAAATTTGGGAGCTGATGTAGTAATACTAACGGGCTACTCAAATTAGGCTTTGTAAGAACTTATGCAAAGGCTTGTTTTTTAAAGATCTTTAAATTAAAACCCAATCATTGTAGCGAGACAACCCCTTTAAGTTATATTATTTAAAGGTATGACTTTACAGTTGAAACCAGAAGTTTACATACATTATATAAAAAGACACATCTGCATGTTTTTCTATCTGACAAGAAATCAGAATAAACCTTACCCGTTTTAGGTCAATTAGGATTACCAAAATTATTTAATCTAACAAACGTGTTATATATAATTCCATATCATTGACTGAAAGTGTAAAACTGGAAGAGAACTTAAAATGTCTTTTCACAAATGCCAGAAGTCTAGCAACCAAAATTGGGGAGCTTGAGGCGCTAGTTGTAGAGGCTTCAAAAATGATGTGGCAGTGAAGTATACTAATTAAACTGGTAAGCGTATAGCACCTGCAGATAGGAGTTTCCCCTTCCTCCTTAAATTCGTGCATCTTCCAAATAGTTGCAGGAATCCACGTAATATAAAATACTTATTTATTAAACATGTCCTTAAAACATATAAATTCCATGTGCAAACAATATGCTACTAGCGTAAGAGGAATAAGTCGAACCTCAAGCAGTTAAAGTCAAAGACTTAAGCATAAAAACACCATTGATATCCACGCTCTGGGAGCCAAATAGTGGAGCGATGCACAGACAAGCCGGGTCCGGGGCGAGCGTGCAACATTTCAGGGAGAGTCCCTCCCCTTTCTCAAGCGCCAGGAAGGGACTCTCCCTGAAACGTTGCAGTCTGTATGTAAGGAGTGATATGAAGGCAAATGTGAAAGGGGAAATAGAGAGCGAAGTTGCTAAAGATGTGGAAACATTGTGGGTGGAAATACAAGGGGGGGGGGAGGGTTAATGCAGAAAATATGATTTTTGGCGTAATCTATAGACCCCCAAACATCACTGAGGAGATAGAAGAACACGTGCATAATCAAATGGTGCGGGCAGCACAGCAAGGTACAGTGGTAATAATCGATTACCCAGACATTGACTGGGGTCACGGTTCTGCATCAACTGAAAGAGAAGGAAGTTCCTCAGTCTGTTAGAGGATATTTTTATGGGACAGTTTGTGGAGGATCCCACTAAGGGGATGCTCTTTGGATCTGGTCATTTCTAACAAAGCAGAACTTGTTGGGGCGGGCACTGTTTCTGGAGATCTAGGTAACGCGACCCCAGTATAATTCATTTTAGTGTAAACTGGAAAAAAGAAACACAGAGCGGGAGGGCAAAAACATTTAGGTGGACATGTATGAAAACTGTCTTGGACTGAGACTTTTCTTGTTGCTCTTAGCAACCTATCAGAGCGCCCGTTTAATTTTTTTCAGAGCACTATATGAAATGAAAGGGGTGCTCTGATTGGTTGCTATGGGCAACAAGAAAAGTCTTAGACCAAGACAGTTTTCAGACATGCCCCCCTTCGTTTTAAAAAGGCCAATTTCGCCTTATTGAGGGACACAATACAGGACATAGACTTGGAGCAGCTATTAGCAAATAGTGATGTAGAAGCCAAATGGGAGAGTGTCACGGATGCCCCTGCGACCCTCGTCCCGGGTCGCAGGCGCATCCGTGCCCCGACTCTGAGCGGCGCCCCGTCCCGCACTTTGGGTCCGGGGTCCGCTCCTCCCGCTGCCGGGTCCCAGTGACTTACCCGGCCTCGCTCCTGCCCCATCCTCTCGGTCCCTCGGGTGCGCGGCGCCGCCCCTTAGGGAGCGCGCGCCGGCAGTCTGAGATTTAAAGGGACAGTGGCCCCCGGTAAAAAGGCCATAAACCTGCAACCTGCTCCCTATTTTACCCAGCCTCTTCCCAGTGCCTTTGCCGGATCTTTAGTGCACCAGCCTATTTGGGAAAGCGATCCAGAAAGCTTGTCCCTCGCCTACCCGTGTACGAAATCTTTTGCTTACGTTTACCAGACCACGATCCTGCCGCCTGCCCTGACCTTCTGACCTGTCTACGTTACACGAACCTCAGCCGCGCTGCCCCTGAACCTTCTTGCCTGTCCCTGACTACGAGCCTGACTGCCGATTCTTACCTCGCCAACCCTATGGCCCGCCACAGCAGGCAAGCCCGCCAGTGGTAGTGCCCATGCTGGACTCCCCGCTGCAGCAATTCCATCCCGCCATTGGCGCGGGCTCTGGTGAATACCGGGACCCACTTAAATTCCACTCCCTGGTTGGGCTTACGCCATCGCCTGCGGTGGTCCGAGGAACCACCTCCAACCGTTACAGTAAGATCAGGCCATGGATCCCGCCATAGGCGTCCTTGCCGAGCGTCACCAATATCACCACCGCGTGGTCAGCAATCAAAACAGATCACGCACAAGCACAGCACTCACAGCTCTTCTCCTCCAGATCAGCAGCTCATCGCACTCCGCAGCACCAGTCGCTGCAGTGGTTTTCCTCCGTGGCGTCGCTTCCAGTTGGTCCTAAGCTCCGCTTGTCCATGCCTGACAAGTTGACCGGGACCCTAAGCCTGCAGGGGCTTCATCACCGCCAGTGCTCCCTCATGTGGTACTTATGGCTGGTCATTCCCTTCGAAAGGAACCAAGTGGCTTTCGTGTCAGTACTCCTCTCTGGAAAAGACCTGTCCTGGCACTCCTCCTCTGGGACCGAGGCGATCCGGTCACCGCTGACCTGGTGAATTTCTACAGGAAGTCCGTAGTGTCTTCGAAGAGCCTTCCCGCGCTTCATCTGCATGAGAAACCCGCCCTGTTGAACCTGCAACAAGGGAACGCCCCGTGGGAGACTACGCCATGAAGTTCCGCACACTTGCATCGGAGCTGCTTGGAAGATGACAGCGTTGTGGCGCCACATTTCAAGAAGGGCCTCTCCAGCCAGATAAGGATGCCCTCCGCGCCCGGAATCTAGCGTCGTCTTTAAGCTAGCTCAGACCATTTGCCTGAACCGGAATGATAACCGCTTCGCAGCAGAACTGAGGGAGCTCCGCCAAGGAGCCCAAAAAGAAAAAAAAAAAACAAACCCCCCCCCCAGTCTACCACGCTGCCTGTCCCGTCCTGCTCGGTTTCTAAACGGCCTCCACAGCCTCCTTTCCCCAGCCAGCAGTGGAAGAGGCCATGCAAGTGGATAGAGCCCAACCTGACTCCGCAGGAACTTGACCCTACAGCGTAAGGAAAACCTATAATCTACTGTGGCAGCCCTGAAACTCTCCTCAGGGGTTGCAATCTCCGGTCCGCTGCGGCGTGAGACCGAGCGCAACCTAGTCTACGTAGGGGGAGGCGTCCCCTAGGGGTGTGCAGTCTCTCTCCACGTCATGAACATACCCGTCCTGGTCACACGGAAGCCGTGACCCACTTCAAGCTTCACCTTCCTGTACTCCGGTTCGGCGGGGAACTTCTTGGACGCTGCCGTGTGTCCTCAACAACATCTTCCGTGGTTCTCCTGGAGAAACCCTAACCATCACCTCCGTTCAGTGGGGAGATCCTTCAGCGATCTGTCCGTTACCGTAACGGAGCCACTGTTCCTTCAAATTGGTGAGCACTGCTAAAAAGAGAACTGTCGTCTATGTGTTACCCCGGTCTTCCATTCCTCGCCCATGCCCTATTGTGTCTTCCGTGCTGCAGCACACATGCCCCCCGGTGCTTCATTGGCAGACGGGCGAAGTTTTTGCGATGGGCCCAGAGTGCGGTCTCGCTGTTTTTTTTTGGGGGCGCCTCGCCCGGTGCTTACCCGCTTCTCCATTACCGTCTAAGAGCTCAAGCGGTCTCCCCGCGTCATATCGTGAGTTTTCTGATGTCTTTCTGAGAGCCAGAGCAGAGACCTTGCCGCCACACATCGTCCATTATGAATTGCCCGATTGATCTTCTGTCCCGGTACCCAGCCTTCCTCCTGGCAGAGACTACCCCTTATCCGTTCTCGCAGACTCAAGCCATGTCCCTGAAGTACATCCGGGAAAACTTCATAAAGTATTTTATTACGAAAGTCCACTTCCTCCCCGCTGGAGCCGGATTCTTCTTCGGGGAAAAGGAATGACGGCTCCCTACGCACCCTGCATCGCTACCAAGGACTGAATACAAGATCACGGTAAAGAACCGGATACCCTCTTACAGTTGAATCATGGAACTATTCGAACCGTCAACAGGGCGCAAGGGTCTTTTCAAGCTTGATCTGAGAGGGGCGGGTCAACAATTTTGTCCGGATCCGCAAGGGCGAGAGTGGAAGAAACGGCCTTCCACACCAGAGACGGGCCACTTTTCGAGTACCTGGATTATGCCTTTCGGACTCTGTAATGCGCCTGCCGTCTTCCCAGGAGTTCGTTTTAATATGTCTTCAGGGATCTTCTCTATCCTGTGGTCGTGTCTAGCCTGGACGACTGTTTAGATCAGTATCATAGCCATGACTTTGTTACCTTTGCTACCACATATAGTGCACATATAAGGATATTGGTGTGAAAATAATAAAGAACCATTTACCACTGTTATACACTTGTCCCGATTTACAACATCCTTTTACAGAATAATGTTACGTTTTGTTTTCCAAGAAAGCACCCACTGGGTTCCCTTTTATCTCCCAGTTTTGCTTTCAAGCCTATGCCATCTCAGCATAATTGGCTCAGTGTCACTGGATTCTATGCTGTGGACACAATGTGTGCACAGCCAGCAAGATATGTTTATAAAACCAAAAACTTTTCCAATCTATTGTTCCTCACAAAATTTATGATATCAAACAGTTTCATGAACTGTCACTGTAAATCAGTGGATTTAATCTCATAGCTTGCAATAGTTGCAAAACTCCAGTTCGTGGGATGCACAACATGGCCGTTTGAAAATTTAGAATTAGGATGCATCTGTCTGATGCCCTTAGAACAGACTGTTTTTAAATGTTCCAGTGTGTCAAACATTCCAAGTAGCACAGGTTGGTAATTTATCTTCATTTAGTTTCCTGTGCAATAGAGAAGGTGACAAACACATCAAAAAAAAAAAGCGAGAAGGGGAGATCTACAACAACGCGAAACTCTTGGGGAAGCATCAATGTGGATCTTTAAGTTTAGGCACAAGAATTCGCAAGGCCTGATACTTACAAGACATATGGTATCATTATTAGTTGCTTCTTCCTAAAAGAATCTTCGCATACAGTTAATATATAATTGGCACTTTTAAATCAATGTTATAATTGCCAGATTAGTACTTTTATATCGTTTTTTTATATAGTTTTTTTGTATTGTTTGTTATGATGAGGATATAACGTCCTACGGGGAGGGTTTCTTTCCTCGAACATGTGATAACCTAGGGGAGGGTTTTCCTCTCCCTCCGATCATGGATATCCCTGGTGGTTACAATCGTATAGCACTCACCATCTGCACTTGTCTAGGGACTCACACGATTAGGATATCGCTTCCGCTCCGAAACGCGTCGGTCAGCAGTGGGCGTATTAATGTGCCATCATAAGCGTACCATGTAACCTATCCTCCATGCTTTGTACTTTTAAATCGTTGGAAAATAAAGTTCATAAGTTTTATTTGAACTATCACCATGTCCCTGGATGTAGCTGGCTGCACCTTGTTTGTTTTGTTGCTGTCTACCTGGACGACATCCTGATATACTCTCCTGATCTTGAGACTCACCGCCTTCACGTCCGCCAAGTGCTACAGCGCCTACAGCTACTCACTTGTATGCCAATTAAGGAAGTGCCACTTCCATCTAGTCACCTTCCGTTCCTGGGTTATATTAACTCGGACCAAGGGCTACGGATGGACACCAGCCAAGTAGTCAGCCGTATTGCAATGGCCACGGCCCAGTGGGCATGCGGCCATACAACGGTTCCTGGCTTCTAGCAACTTTTATAAACCGCAGATTTAATCCGCACTTCTTATTCTCCACGCTGGTGGCTCCCTTGTGGCCCTTATGAGAAGAAAGCCAATCCCCACGGTGCGGCACTTCCGAGGCCGAGGAAGCGTTTTCTCCAAGCTAAAAACGGCCGTTGCCTCTTTCTGCGTCAACCTTTCAGCGGCCAGACCCAGCGAAACCCTTCACGCTTGAAGTAGACGCCTCATCGTAGGACGCATGGATCAGTCCTCACGCAAAAAAGCCACAGGAAAACAGTCACTTGTGGCTTTCATTCATAAAACCTTTTCCACAGGCGGAGAGGAATTACACCATTGGAGATTGGGGAATATTAGCCATAAAACTCGGGCCCTGGAAGAAATGGCGATATTTTTGCCTGAATGGCCAGGCATCCCATTTGTATTCCAACTCGGATCATAAAACCTCCAGTACCTCCAGACCAGCCCAGCGACTTAAACCACGGCCAGGCTAGTGGACGCCTTTTCTTCTCCCGCTTTAATTTCCAGATTCATTCCGCCCTGCCGAGGAAAAACGTGAAGGCTGATGCCCACCCTCCGTGCCCTCCGACGTGGTGAGGGTAAGAAGCGATTCCAGAGCACATAAATCCTCCGAACGCCTTTCCTCCGCAGACCCCTGTCGTCTCACGGAACGTCCCACCGGGGAAGACAATACGTCCACCCTGCGTGCTCCGTAGGCGTATCCTGAAAGTGGGGTCACAGCTACACCGGAGGCCGACCAATCCGGTGCCCACAAACGTTTCTCCTGATTTCCCGGTACTACAGGTGAAGACCTCGCTTAAGAAGTTAAAGAGTTCGTCCATGCGTGTACCTCCTGTGCTCACAACAAGGCTCCTCGCCACACAGCCGCAGGATCCTCTTCTTGCACCCCTGCCCATCCCTAAGCAACCATGGCTCACGTGAGCGATGGACTTCATACCCGACTCTACCCCCGTCGTCCTGGATAATACCGTTGTGTGGATAGTTGGTAACCGGTTTCCTAAAATGCACATTTGTCGCCCTTCCAGGTCTGCTTCAGTCGGCCCCGCCGCCTGCCGAGCTATTTTTGTCTCCACATTTTTCGTCTGCACGGTCCTCCCTCTCCAAATCATCTATGAATCAGGGGGGTGGCAGTTTTTGTTTCTAAATTCTGGCGGCCCATTTGCGCTAAACTCAGGTGAAGCTTGACATCTCCTCGGCTTACACCTCAACGAATGGCAGGTGGGAGAGATTTGAATCAAGTTCTGGTAGGTTTACATGCGCCATATTCGAGATCAGCACTGCAAAATTGACTTGGGCCACCAACTTCCTTTGGGCGGATATTACGTATAATTCCCTAGATTCAGAGTCCGCGGTGTGCCTCTCCCGTTCTACGTTTGTACGGCTTACATCCCCGCCCACCTCTCCCGCAAGCATCATCCTCATCCGAGTCCCAGCTGCTGACACTCTGGTCAGGACATAGGGACCCATTTTTGGTCCCTGACCCGCCAATCCCTGCTCCGTGCGTCTGACGCAATGAAGGCGCATCATATAAAAGAAGAAAGCCTACCTCCTGTCTTCTCCCCGGTGGATAAGAAACAAAAAAAAAAAAATGGCTGTCAGCCAGATATGTGGTCCGCCTCAAAATCCCCTCCTACAAAACTTGGGACCCCCGCTTTGTAGACCCTTCGAGGTCCTTAAGCGCATAACCCCGTGGCCTATAAACTCCAGGTCCCCTCCACCAAGTCTCGCGTACTAAAACCCTGGTCTTAATCACTTCTCTCAGAAGGCAGTCCATCCACCGTCTGTGTCTGATGCCGCTAATGTCTTGTGGTTTAAAAAAAACCTGGGAAAGGGAGGACTAGAGGGGGAAACGTATTTTTTGTCGACTGGAAGGGGTTTGGGCCCGGGGGAAAAATCGGGGAGCCGGAGGAGAAACTCCCGGACCGCACATTATTCAGAAATTTCTCCACCTAAAAAGAAGGGGGGACCCAAGGGGGGGGGGGGTCTGCACGGTGCCCCTGCGACCCCGTCCCGGGTCCAGGGCATCCCGGGCCCCGACTCTGAGGGGGCACTCTGGGGAAATTTATTCAAAAGTATTCCTGGGGTAACAAGTATAGGCGATTTAAAATAAAACCAACATGGTTTTTCCCACCTTTTGTTAAGAGGGCAATAAACAATAAAAGGGCATTTAAAAAATTTTAAGAGGGCAGTATAAACTTTTAAAATTACAAAGAGCTTAATAAAATTTGTAAAAAAAATGATAAAAGCAGCTAAAATTCAAAAAGAAAGGCAGGGGGCCAAAGGGCGCAAGATAACCCCGGAAATTCTTTAAGCATAAAATTTCCCCCCAAAAAGCCAAAAATCGGAGCATGTAGCACCCCCTAAAAAAACCCGTGATTGGGGGGGGGGGCGGCCTGCCCTGTAAGGACGGCGTGGTGTAGCCCGCAGCTCCTCCCGGAGATTTCTTTCAAATCCCACCTGAGATGACCACCTGGGCCAGAAAATATAAAAAAAAGGTGCCCCAGCGGCCGGGGGCACCCCCGAACCCTGGGGCTACCTATATCCAACTTTTTTTTCCCCCTTTTTCAGGCCCTGCAGGAAGATGACCCGATTGCAACCGCCGGCGCCATCTTGGCCCCGGGCGGAGTGGGCGGCGCTCCCAAAACCTCAGAAACCCAGGCGCAGCCCCACAAGGCGGGAAATTTAGAAACCGGGATCTGGGACTGAGAGCCGACCGCTCTGTTCCGGCGCACCATGTGAGGAAGACTGCCCCACTGGGGGCCGGGGACTTCGCACCCGCCAAGGCATCATCGCGGGGTCCCGAGCCACCAAGTCAGGCCTGAAGGGTCCCCCGACACCCACGTTTGGGCCCCTTCACATGGCCTGGCCCGGAAGAATGTTGGCGCCCGGGGGGATCCCCCCCGTGTAAGAGTTAACACAATGAGGCCCCCTCCCTGTGTTCCCCATACCACGGCGGCAGCTTAAAAGAAACTGCATCCCCCAGAACCGGGGTCTGCCCCAATGGGCTGCTAGATCCCGGTCGGGGGCCGACTTTGTCCGCGGGTACCCGCACCCCCCCGCCCTCTTCACGTGCAGAGACCCCCCCCAGGAAAACCCGGAGGCCCAAAAAGGGTGCGCTCCCTGGCCCGGAGAACTCTTCTCCCACCTTTGCCAGACAGACCCTGGGGCTCCATATCTCTCTCAGGGCCTGGGGGGCCCTTTGGGCCCCCCTTGGTCCGATCCCCAACCTGATTTTCCTGGCCCGCCATTAATTAGGGGTCATGGCAAAAACATGGGATGAACACCGGGAAAGACCCCCTAGGAGAAGACAAAAACAAAAAATTTTCCCCCCCCGACCCTTTGGGGGACACGCCCCTTTAAACCAAAACCCTTCTTGCGGGGTGCTTGGTGGGGCCCTTTGGGGGGGGGGAGACCTGGAGGGCTTGGGGCCCTGGGGGGCCCCGGCGGGGGGAGGGCTGGCCCTCATTTCTACCCGACCTTTCCTGACCGTGGGGGACCCCCCTGCCGTCTGATCCCGCGGGGACCCCCGCGGGTTGCAAGGCCCCGCCCGCGGGGGCCCTCCCCAGAGACGGCCTCCTGGCCCCAAGCCCGAATTCCCCCCCTCTTTTGGGACAGAAGGCCCTCACACGTGCCGAAACCCCGGCCCCGTGAAACCCCCCACGCCGGGGACACCGAACGCTCGCTTTACCCCAAAACCGCCATATACCCCCTGCAACGGCTATCCAACTGGAAGCACACCCGGGGCTCAAGGCCCTTCTACCCTTTGCCATCCAAAATGATAGCTCCTTATGGCCTGCGGGGTGCAGCTCATGGCGACAGGATCGCGCCCGTTCCAGACAAGTGGCAGACCTCCCCAAACCGTGTTCACCCCAAAAAAAAAT